>NDXB01021031.1:11761-24074 GCA_002631895.1 Agapornis roseicollis
TTTTTTTGGTTTGTTTGGGTTTTTTTTTTCTTCTTTTTTCTTTTTAGTCTAGGGGGTGAACTCATATAATTTTATTTATTTATCAAATTAACATGGTACAATATGCACCTCCTAGGACAAACAAGTTCACATTGAAGTACCTTAAATAAGTACTGATTAACTAAGATAGAAGCCTGGGAATGCCTAGAATTTAATATTGAATATTATTTTTAAAAGACATCCCTATGTGTTTTTCTTTCAAAAGTCAATTTCTTTAACAAATAAACAGAACTTTTTATTGTTTTCTGGAAAAGAACAATGGCATCCTACATTCTATGTTGAAAGCTGACATAACAGTGGTCAGGAAAAAAAGTAAATAATTGAGATTCACATCATAAATGCATAGGAAATGATATTTTGTAAGGAACAATAATGTTCCACTGTATATTCTGAACTGCCTGGGAGCAGAAATAAAACAAATTCTCAAGACCAAGGCAGAATCAGCTTTGATTATCTGTCTGCCTAAAGAGTGGTTTAATGAAAAACCTTATTTAAAAAAAAAGCCTGAAAAAAACACCCATCCTTACTTGTACTTCAAGTCCAAGCTCGTTGTTTGCTTGTTTCTACTGGCTGCCTGTATCAAAGCAATGGAAAGCAACAGTTGAACCTCACTGTGTACCCTTGATCAATAAGCTCAAAAAGAATCTTAAAGCAGTGAATAGTGTCAGCATGTAATTTTCAATCGACTGGAACTTGTCAAGGCCAAAAGTGTGTAGCTTGGTATTCAATCTAGTAGGATTGCTAGAAAGACAAGCTACTTTTCTGTGCTGAAAGCCTTAACCATAAATTGCCCTAACCCTTAACTACTGCATTGCAGTCCCCAGTCCTAGGAGCCCAGAACTTTCTACAATGTGCCTAGGCACACTGTATTTAGGGAAATTTGCCATCTCCAGAAGGGATCCACAGAGCCAGTGTGTTGGGCAAGTGAGCAAGTAAGTATTCAGCACTGAGGTCTGCTGACTACTTTGAAACTTGTTTTTCTTGAATACGTAAACCTGCCTCCATTGAGAATGAAGCAGAAAAACTTTCTGAAGAGTCCTATTTCCAGTCTTTCCAGTCCTCACAGAAGGGGTCTGGCAGAGATCCTTTTTTTTTAACTATTATAGATTTTTAGTTCATTATTTTGAAGCCACTGTTTAAAACATGAAGACAATCTGTCTGTTGGTTTGTTTGTTTGGCTTGTTTTCCCCTGCAATGGCTTTTTTTTTTTTATTCACTCAGTTTATTCACTCAGGCTATGAGACAGCCAGATTTAATTACTCCTTGAAGGTCCATTAATGACTGCAAATCTTCCAAGGCAGGAATAGATACAGATAGCAGTAGTAAAATATTACAGGACAGACATACATAAGAGGGGTAACGAAAGCTTTGACTTCAGGAGGCAAAGTAGCTCTCTGGTCCCTGCTGCTATGAACTTAAGTAAATTAAGCATTCAGTAGAAATAACCTCTGCCTCCTCCCAGACTTTGCCTTCTTCACCCAGGGCTTCGCATATGATCCCCGGATGAGTAAGTCCATGACTGCACAGCTAGGAGCTCCATGGCACCCCTCAATCATTGGATCTGCCCTCCAATGCTTCAAATGCAGATGCAAAGGAAGGGGATTCTGAGAAGTCACCCTTGGTTCTGAAACTACTTGTTGCATCTCTGTATCCTCTTTTGAACTGCAGGGGTTTTAAAGCAAATTTAGCACTGAATCACTTTACCCTGGTTGTAACACTTCTGGGAGCAAAGACAGACTTAGCAGATGTGCCAGTGAGAGGCATACTTTTAGCTGAAGAATTAAAGGCCCTGTGTCATAACTAGGTGTCTCATCCATACGTATTCTGGAGAAATCAAATTTGTTACATTTATGATAATATACTTAAACATCTCTAAATCCTGGATGCACAATAGCAATTCATTCAGTTGTAAGCTTCTCCCCATCAGGGATAAGACATATTAAAAAAGCCTGAAAAAAAAAATGATTGAATCATAGAATTATTTAGGCTTGAAAAGACCCTTCAGATCATTGAGTCCAACTGTTAACACAACACTACCCAGACCACTGAGAAACCAAGTCCCTCAATGGCACATCTATTCATCTTTTAGACACCTCCATGGATGGTGACTCAGCCACTTTCCTGGGCAGCCTGTTGGCCTAGTGGCTTGATAACCCTCTGGGTAAAGGAATTTTTCCTAATATCCATTCTAAAATGGTATTGGGTTATTTCTTTATATCTCCAAAAGACCTTGTATATAGGTTAATCTTTCAGAGTTTACATCTCTTCAAATGATATTTTATTATATTGTGTCAAAATGGAATTATGTGATCACAGATATGAGTTTCATTTTAAAAACTAAATGAAAAGTTGTACTGCAGTAGCCTCTAATTCTGAAAACAATATATGCCAGTAGTAGAAAGATAATAGTTTTTAGCGAGAAGAATTAGGCTAATCTGATTAAACTTAAATTTGTTGGTTTGGGAAAATGACATAAATAGTATAATCCTTCTCAGTAAAATAGTAGCCATTAACCAGACACTTTTTGTTGATGGCTGTTTAATCTATAGTTCACAGGAGCAAGTCAAAAAAGCAGTAAATACTTTTTTTTTTTTTAAAGATCTCCATCTGAAAATATATTTTAGAAAATACCTGGGAATGTAATCATCTGAATTCTGGCAAATATTAGACTAAGATTGATACTTTCCTTGCAGTTTAGATAAATATTTGCCACTTCATAACACTTTGGGCTGACAGTGGTATTGCACTGTAACAATGATGGACGGTAACTATCTCTTTATCTATCCATTGGGAAATATGGACTTACCAAATTGTAGTTCTGGGATAGGGAAAGGAAGAAAAATGAAAACTCAACAACTTTCCCAAATGTCAAAATCCAAATTACAAATTGTAAAGCCAATTTTTTTTACAATTCTATATTGGTATGGGACAAATGAAAAATGTATGAACAAACTGAAAACACATATAGTTTAAGAGTATCTGGTTTTGTAAAGGATCTGCTAATCTGTTAGTCAAAATTTCCCTGTACAGAAAGCATGCTGAGCACAACAAGCTGTGGAATGTGCCATAGCAGTATGACAGCTTCATGTTTATAGCATCACTGTAATGATAAAGCTTGGAGCACAAAACTGAAACCAAATAAACTTTCCCACAAGCCTTACCCAAAAACCATTCAAGGTATTACAGGAGATCATCAACATCAGCAAGTACAGGAGGCAAGACAATGCTGCTGTCATATGTATTGCTTAGAAGTAGATGAAATGAGAATAAAAATTTGTAAAAACTCTGAACAGCCTATGTGTCACACATATGCTGAATTGTTTATATATAGTAAAACAAAGGCCTTGGGTACTTTGCATGGCGAGCGGTATTACCAAAATTCTTGTATGGGAATTGGAAATGGTTTTAATTAGTATTTTTTCTTTTTTTCATTCAAGTTAGCAATTAAGCAGAGTGAGGGATTTTTAATATTGTCAGTGTAAACTTGTTAACAGTAATGTATGAAGACAAATAAAAGTTGCAGCAGTATGTATGAGAAAGATGTAGAGAAACATGGAGTTACAATACCATATGTAATGCCTGGAGTTTTTTCTTTCTCCTAACAGAGCTCTTTAACTTTACACTGAGCTTAATTTTTATTGTATAAATTAATAATAGCTGTCAAGCTATTATTAAGCTTTGTTGGGCAGAGAAGAGATTCAGAGCAGCCCTGTGGAGAAGGACTTGGGGGTGGTGGTCGATGAGAACATGAACATGAGCCAGCTTCAGTGTGCGCTTGCAGCCCAGAAAGCCAACCATATCCTGGGCTGCATCAAAAGAAGTGTGACCAACAGGTCAAAGGAAGTGATCCTGCCCCTCTACTCTGCTCTCGTGAGACCTCACCTGGAGTTTTGTGTGCAGTTCTGGTGCCCTCAACATAAAAAGAACATGGAACTGTTGGAACAAGTCCAGAGGAGGGCCACGAGGATGATCAGGGGTCTGCAGCATCTCCCGTACGAAGACAGGCTGAGAAAGCTGGGACTGTTTAGCCTGGGGAAGAGAAGGCTGCGTGGAGACCTCCTAGCAGCCTTCCAGTATCTGAAGAGGGCCTCTAGGGATGCTGGGGAGGGACTCTTCATTAGGGACTGTAGTGACAGGACAAGGGGTAATGGGTTCAAACTTAAACAGGGGAGGTTTAGATTGGATATAAGGAAGGAATTCTTTCCTGTGAGGGTGGTGAGATGCTGGAATGGGTTGGCTAGGGAGGTTGTGAATGCTCCANAAGGAAGGAATTCTTTCCTGTGAGGGTGGTGAGATGCTGGAATGGGTTGGCTAGGGAGGTTGTGAATGCTCCATCCCTGGCAGTGTTCAAGACCAGGTTGGACAAAGCCTTGTGTGTCATGGTTTAGTGTGAGGTGTCCCTGCTTATGGCAGGAGGGTTGGAACTAGATGAACTTAAGGTCCTTTCCAACCCTAGCTATTCTATGATTCTATGTACGGAAACAAATCAGTTTTGCTTCATCTTTGAATCCACAGGTTCTTGGCAAGTATCACTACAAAAGGTACATGAAGCTTTGAAGTTATGGACTACTCTAACTCTACTGAAAAAATAGTTTATAGTTTCCTCTCCTAAAAGCATCTTTTGGTCTTATACTTGACTGTTCTTTTTCTAATTAATGTCAGCCAACCACCTTAAATTCATTGTTTTAATGTGTAAACTATTCTTCAAAAGTTTCTTTTCTGCTTATGCAGGGTTTAAACAAAAATTCCTGTTACATATAATGAACCTTTATAATCTGCTGTCAGCTTACTTGAAAATTGATAAGTTTTAATGTTAAGTGTGCTTTAGGGAAAGTTGTTCTGAAGGATAACTCTCGAGAAGAATTTGTTTTAGCCCTCTGTCATCTTCTGATTTATTGTGACAATTTAAGTCTTGGATTAGTTATATTCATCTAAAATTAGAAAAAATATTTCCACTATCTGCTGGAGTCTGCCTGGAGCTTTAGGATTACCATTGTAAAAATAGCAGAAAGATTAGTAGGAGGTCTCTATGTATGCAATAAACAGTATTTCATAGAAGTCAAATAATTTTGTTAACCTACCACCATCTGGGTCTAGCTTCCCATTGCTGTTTTTGGAAATTCTAGGTTCTGCTCAAAAATTCAGAATACAAATTTGTTGCCTCTAAAGAGGTGAGCAAGAGGAAGAAACTAAATGCTTCTTGCTAAGCTTGAAATCCATGTTCCTAGAAATGCCAACAAAAGCTTTCTTTGAAAGGCAAAGAGCCAAGTAAGCAAAATACATTGCCTATTTTGACTCCTGAAAGTTGTGTTGGTGCATGAAATAGTCTGTGGAGAAAATTGGGTAAATTAGCAGAAACAGCTCTTATATTTGAAGCCTGAACATGAGCAGTGTAAATATGACCTCTACGTTGGACAGGCAACAGACAGTACTGTTTAATGCTGGGAAGAGCCAGGCATGCGTGGCATAAGGTATATGTGCAAGTCGAGCAGTCACGGCACATCACTATATATACAGGTAGTCCTATGATAACCCGGAACAGAAGGACTTCTTCCACAGAACTGCCACAACTCCACCTGCAGCCAAGAACAAACAATTTACTAAAGCACTAAATCAAAGTGTTACTGTATCACAACTAACAAGTGTCATCTTTAGCAAAGCCATAACAGCTCTCCGAAGTCTTCAGCCATAGTATGTGACTCCATTTGGAGTTACACACAGAAACTAAGTCCCACCTACTTTATTCAGATTCAAGCATCATTTTGAACAGAAAAAAAAAACAGTTCATATTTGTATATAACATATATATACACTTAGGTTTGGACTTAAAGATTAATTTAACTCTGCCATCTAAAAACAGAAAGTCTAAATATACCCACCTAGTGACTTAATAGAGGTATAAAATAAAGCAAAAGAGAAAGAAACTCCAGGTTTCTTTCACTAACTCCAGGTTAGTAAGTTCATTAACTCCAGGTGTTAATGTAAACATATTAGAAATGTGTTTCTTAACTTGTCTATGTATAATCACTTGTCTCAAAGAAGTGGTTCAGGATAAAACTATTTTTTACTTTTCTTATAAAAGAAAGCAAGACTAATGGATTTATTCTTTCCCATTACAGCTTTAACTACATCATGTGTGTGTCTGAGTTGCTTTTTTCCTGGTTTTATGTCCCCTTGTACCTCTTAAATACTTTGATGAGTGCATTTGGTACCATTAAAATCATTGTGAATCTGTTTGCAGACATGTGCTGGCTGGTTATATTAAGTTCTCCCTCTTCAGGTTTTTTACTTTGTAAGCTCTTTAAAGAAGAAGCTCTTTAAAGAAGAGCTATTCTGAATCAAAACATCCACTGTGAACTGGCTATTAAGTACAAACATGATACAAATAACAACACTGTAATATTAATCATGTTGTTACCATTAAGAAAGGACAAAACAAAACAATGTGTAATGTTTTTAATTTGTAGCAAAGTTGGTTTAAAAGGAAGAAAGGATATTGTTTAGGGAAAAAGACCCTATAAAGAGAGATTTTTTTTCAGCTGTGCTGAGGATTTTTATGTGAATACATTTGTTTCTGTTGTTAAAGCTCAAAAGTCTGTCTTTAGACAGATTGTGCAAGAAGACCTACAACCATGTTAAAAGACCAACGATCCAAATACCAGTTAATTTTTCAGTCAAATTTTACCTGCACAATATGTAGATAACATAATAATTGTAGTTTTCCCCTAAAACACCCTAAAACAAAAACCCTAACAAAAGCAATCTTTCAAAAAAAGTCACAATCTTTGTATAAAATTTTCTTTATTAGAGGATCATTTAAGAGGCATAAACTGATACTGTGAGCCCCAGAACTGAAGTTAAGGCTGTTGATAAGACCCCCCTGTGAAGACTGTAAATGACTTTCCAATAGCTTTGCACAATAGCTCTGTTACCAGTGGGGTCTCAGGTGCTAGAATAAAACTTACTCTTCCTTTTGCTTTGCTCAGTAATGAAACATGAAATAAATTTGCTTGATACTGTATTCTTTAGTTTTCTAAGGTCACCCACTGGGTTTGCCTAAAGTGTTCATCCTATAGAACATGGCTGTATAATGTAGCACTCTTGGCTACTGCAGTAGCTTTAATATCAAAGACAGAAAAAATTGGATGGCAGGAAAATTTCAGAGAAAAGGAAAAAGTGTTTCTCTGGCACATACTGGAGGAAAATAACTAGAACATGAGGACAAATCAAAGTGGAAAAGAATGTGAGGTTATTACTTTTTGATAGGAGATGAACAAACAATGCTAATCAACAGCTCAAGTCACTAATGCCTCAAGTACTGGTGGCTGTTTGATGTTGCCTCATTGCTGATAACCTCTCCATAACTCTTTTTGTGGCCCAGGTTGTTGCTCAGCCTGTATACTGCACAGTCTGACAATAGGTGTTTCACTGAGAAAATTCAGAAGAAATGAAGGAACTTGGGAGAGAGAACTGCTCCTTATGCTGCATATGAAAACCAAAATCTATTGACCAAAATTTTCATGAACATATATTAACCTAAATTTCTCCATTTTCCAGTTTACTCTCAAAAAAAAATGCCTTGAATTAACTTGATTTAACCTGATGTTAATAGAGAGCACATGCTATCTATAGTGCTTCCGTATACATATTGTGACTTTTTCCATTATTTGTTTGTAAATATTTTCAAAGTATGTTTTTTAAAAATTATTCCACTGAAATTAAAAAAAAGATATTTTTGTACCATTCTAGACAAACAATTGTAATTAATAACAAGCCTATGGTCTTCTAAAGTAGTTTTCTTATACACAGAATTTCAAGCCGGATAAATTAAAAATTAATACCCCAATTGATGAAAGGGGTTTTTTTTTTTCATTAATGTAACTGAGTAGAAAGAAAAAAAACATATCCCAAGCATAATTTCTCCATCCCTGGCAGTTTTCAAGCCTAGGCTGGACAGAGCCTTGGGTGGCATGGTTTAGTGTAAAGTGTCCCTGCCCATGGCAGCAGGGTTGGAACTAGATGATCTTAAGGTCCTTACCAACCTTAATTATTCTATGATCCTACAATGAAAACATAATTTTTTTTCATGGTTTCATAAATACTTCTAATATATATCAAAAAAAGTTTTGATTTGTCCTGGGGAGGAAAAGAATGGGATGGTTTCACAAAGGCCCATATAAGAATAGCTGGTTTAATGAAGGAACGTATACCTATTCAAAGCAGAAACAATTCAGAAGTAATTTAAGGTCAAGGTGTTTGTTGTATTTTTTTTTCCTTAGGATTTATTTATGTTCCTGAATATTCTTAATCAGTTTCAACTATAAAATCTCATTAACTATGGTATAACACAAAAGGATTTGTAACAATCTCAGTTTTGTCATGCTTTGGGCATTTTGTTTGGGGTTTGGAATTTTTTGGGGGTGTTTTTTTTTTTTCTTTCCAATTTCTCCTAATTGCATTTTCTAGTATATTTCCTCAGTCACCTGTTTAGCTTTTCTGTCCCTCATATGTATTCTAGAAGCAAAGAGCCTATTCATTGCTGTTGTGGAGGCAGTAATCAGGTTTATTATGAAAGCACCTCCCCTGTGGTAGTCAAGCAATGGACAATCAATGTGTCACACAGATTGCTATCTAGGTAGACAGGAAGAAGATAGTGTTAGGGAAGAGATGCTACCTTTTTGTGAACACTTTCTAAACTTTTGGTGAAGGAAGAAAAATTTAATCAGAGTGTGCCACAGAAAGGGAAGGAAGGGAGTGGCAGTAATAGACACAGATGCTGTAGGGAAGGAGATGGGAAGGACAGGAAAGAGATGAGTGTAATCGTAAGGAAGAGAGTATGAAAGGAGAAGAGAATAAGAATTAGAAGCCAGCACAAGGCAAAAACACCCCACAGTTAAAGCAAATGACATTTCTCTAAAATGCTAGCATCCTGCTGACTTTGAGTGGGGTCTTTATTCAGATTTTTCTTATCACAGACTGCACTGCCTGGACTACAGAACTGTAGAATGACTGAGGGCCATAGAGCAGGGTATAGCATTGGCCTGGTATGCTATCATTAGCATAGCAGCTGTGTGTTGGCCAAATTTTACATAATCTACTTTTCATGCATTAACATGCTGATTATTTATAATAATTTTTTAAAATTAAGTTTTTTTAAGACTTTGTGCTCTAACATCCTTCTGTATTCCTAGAGAACCCTTGCTATCTTGTAACATGTCTGATTTTCTTCAACCTATTGACTTCAACACAAGAAGAGCCTGTATAACTTCTAGTAGGTTAATGTTAGCAGTACTTTATCAGCACACTTTCCCCATTTCATAAATTCAAAAGAATAATTGTGTCTCCCTATCTCATGTTCAAAAAAGTTATAAAGAGAGGAACTTGAGAAAAAACCCACAACAAAGATAAAATGGTAGAAAAAAAAGGAAAAATATCAAAATGATGACATGGAGGCATGAATTAGCATAATAAAACGCTTTCTTATATTTGATATGACATTTATTGTCTTCTAAGCACCTGGGACATAGTTATTACATTTTTCTTCTGTCATCCATGTTTATATTCTGATTTTTCTAAGTAATCATAATTTTTTTGTGTGTGTCAAGTGTCAGTACATTAGCACATTTTTACACTAGATATCTAGAAAGAGAAGTGAGGAAGTAATGATGAAAGCAAAACTGTATGACATCTCTTTTTCTCTTCATGATCCTGTTGAAGAAGTTCTAAGAATCTTAACATTTTTAGGGATGCTGACAGTGGAAATAGGCTGATCTCTTGATACCAAACATCTTCACAAAATATAATTAAAATACTGATAAATATCTTGTCCTAGTATTTTCCAGCTTAGATCACATGTATAATGAAAAGATGAAACATGAAGAGCATGGGTGATATTGAAAATAAATTTACATATTACTTCTATTTTATAATGCCAAGAAAATCAGACCACAACAATTTTCAGTAATTTGATAGATAATACAGCAGCCTTATTCATGCTGCTGAAGGCTAGGCTGTGATGCTGCTTTCATTATAAAGCACATTTTTCATTCATTTAATAATTCAGACATCATAAAACTTTAAGATGCAGTTTCATGTGTTTTTTTTCTTACATGATGTGTTCAGAAATACTCAAAATTAATAAAGCTAGGCAAGTATTTGCACTTTTGAAACTCAGGAATAGATTTTAAGCTAAATGAATTTTCAGAGGTGCTTTATGTTCATTTTTCTTGTAGGTTTTGGTCAAATCTTTCTTCTACCTTCTATCCCACCACACTGGCTGGTCATTGCAGTATATACGCCAACACCCTTAAATGGAAAGCAGAATTTAAGGTGAGAAATTTTTCATATGAACATAAAGATAGACTAAGTAGTATTCTGTACTGCAATAACCCAAATCTGACAGAATAAAAAAATCTTTATTTAAATCATATAGCAAATGACCACCCTATATTAATAAAGCAACAGGTGTTATCAGATTATCATATTCAGATGACAAAAATGCAGATGTGCAGTACTCTAAGAAAATATAATTTATAAGAGGTCTGAAGCACTGTTTGGTCTTTGTTACTCATATGAAGATCAGCTTGGTTGTGAAATAACTGTTAATTTTCCTAACAACATGACGGGTAACAGGTTGCAGTTTTGCATGTCTGCAGAAGGAATGGACTCTGTTGCACTCTGCAGTGAAGCTTTGCTTGCAAGTTTTATCACACCTGTGTGCTAATTTACGCATTACCTTCTTACTAGTTCTGATAATCTGATACTAAATTTATTCTTTAATAGATGTGCCTGCATTTTCACTTAGCAAATTTCTTCATTATGTCTAGTTAGAAATAAGAGAAATGCAGAATTTCTTTTCCCATAAGTGCTAAGGACTTATGTGTAATCCTGCAAAGGGATCTTTGTTTCAGCTCACCCACTTGTGTAGGAAATATAATAAATATTGCATACAGGAAACTCAGGAGAAATGAACTGAAAAAAAAAATAAAAAAAAATTGTTTTCATTTCCAAATTGAAAAAAAATTTTGAATCGTACATATTCTCTTTTTCTTCCCATGAACTTTCAACTGCTGTTGATTTACTCAAGAGTAAAAAGCAACATACACATATATTGCTTCTATGATAATTTCACCTTTTATCTTGATTTGTAAAATTGGCAATTTGACAATCCCACAGACTAGGTAGCTTTTTATCTCCTTCTAGGTTGTATTTATCTTACATTAGCCAATCAGAATTGTGAACTGGGAATATTGCAATAAAATGCAATGCAATTTTCTTAGAACATATAAAATATAAATTTAAGCGGTCTTAATTGCACATGTGGTAGTAATGACTGCAATTTTATTTCAATGTTCTGTACAGTAAAAAATGTTTTGTGAAGTACTCAGTGAATTATGTATATTATGGAGCATATTCTAGAGTTTTGTGTTTATCTCCAGAAGGGAGAGAAATACAAATGGACAACGTTATTCTGAACAGACAATAATCCAAAATCATGTCTGTTCAGTGACAACCACACTGTCTAGCCTTAAGTAGCAATAAGTAGATATATAGGTGAGGAGACACCTTCTAATTTATGGATTCTTTTGAAATTGCCCTTTAAAGGGATGTATTAACAAGATATGTCCAGCACTTTATTTATTTCCTAATATTGGATTAGAAAATATATTCTGCAAATTGTAATGGTATAGAAGCATCCTGAGACTCTTAACTCATAAACAAACTTCTTTATAAGCAGATTAGAGGAAACACTCACCATCCCTGGAGTGAAGGGTGGACTTTGATTGACACAGCTGATCTACCATGCACTGCCATTTTAAAAGATCCTGTAGTCTCAAAGAGAGGAGGGAAAGCCTCTGGAGAAAGCTTTTCTCCAAATCACATCCGCGACTCAAGGATCTGATAATGACAGTGTATCTTCAGGAGTAGACCCATTTCAAAGCCAGAGGAAAAAATATACATCTAACAGTTCTAGAGTCAGAAACGTATTTTGGCTTACCATATAGATTAAAAGTGCAATGTATTAGTGTTAATATATACAAAAGACAAAAGAACTGAAAAGGTATTTTGAAGCTGAAAGAAAACAAACTAAAAGGGAAGAATAAACAGACAGATCGGAGGAAGACTGTGAGTGAAAGCATAGTAGTATTAGCAGAAAACATGTTTCCCTCTTCTGTTCAATGTTATGATGGCATAACTGTTTTAACTTGCTGTTGTAGTTTAAACCCAGCCAGGCAACACGTTCACTCAGTCAACCCCCCCCCCCCCCCCCCTC
>NDXB01021034.1:0-19085 GCA_002631895.1 Agapornis roseicollis
CTCCTCTGGGAGTGAGGAGGAAAGGGGGGGGGGGGCCAGGAAGAAGGGGTTGAGTGGGTGAACGTGCTGCCTGGCTGGGTTCAAACTACAACAAGTAGTTATCAATACATGAATGCTGGAGCGTCCAGCAAAGATTCACTGGGAAGAAGAATGACAAATAAGACCAGACTGTTACAGAATTTTTTTTCTTTTTAAACTAACATACATTCCATCCCACCCCACTCCTGTAGCTTTAAAGTAAGCGCTATTCAACTTAATCTGTAGAGAAGTATAAAATACTGCAGCCATGAATGCTGCAGGCCAGTGTTTAATGACAGACATATGGGTATTTGAATAAGCAGATATTTCTTTTCTTGTTTTCTTTGTATTTAATACAGGCATTGTCCCTGAAGATATGTTGGAATTCCAAATTCTCTAACTTACAGGCTTCTATTTTACTGTGTTACCATTTACTTTTGTTCTCCAACTCCATTTCCCATGAATAGAAAAATCCCAAGGGATTTGAAGAGAATCAAAGAACTGCAAAGTGTGGAATAACTTCTTATGTAACTTCTGTACTGTCTTCTTCAAGGTTGAGTAGTTTACAACTCATGTTTGCAAATAAGTCATACTCACAACAGTGAGGGACCACCTTCCTTGGCCAAGAGCATCTTTGTTCAAGAAGGTTATTGGCTTTGTAGATTGTGCTTGGTAGGGAAAATTAAATTTCTGCTTACCACAAATACACAATTTTTTTTTTTTTTAAACTTATGTGAGAAACTGAAGCTATATAAAATAGATATGGTAAAAAGTAGTTGGAGCATTAAGAATGTATTCTGGACTCACTATAGACTATTTGCTCTTAACAAACATTCTTTAATCATTTTACTTATGTTAATTTCATTACTACAAAAGTCAGTCATCAAATAACTAAAATGCCTTTGCATCTTATGAAAAATCTGATGCAAGAAACATATGCTACTAATGTTAAGTTTCAGTATTTTGAAAGAGACAGAATGTGTTCCAGCTGACTTGTAAGTTGCTTCTGCAGGTTTCTCTTGATTTATAGCAGTGTGCTTGCTATTGCTGTAGCCAGGCTACAAAAGGCATGCGTACCACAGTAGATTATCAGAAGGGGGCCTACAAGGATGCTGGAGAGGGACTCTTCATTAGGAACTGTAGTGATAAGACAAGGGATAATGGGTTAAAACTTAAACAGGGGAAGTTTAGATTGGATACAAGGAAGACATTCTTTACTGTGAGGGTGGTGAGACACTGGAATGGGTTGCCCACGGAAGCTGTGAATGCTCCATCCCTGGCGGTGTTTAAGGTCAGTTTGGGCAAAGCCTTGGGTGACATGGTTTAGTGTGAGGTGTCCCTACCTGTGGCAGGGGGTTGGAACTAGATGATCTCAAGATCCTTTCCAACCCTAACTATTCTATGATTATATGAATTATAGCAGACTACTGTGATCGTACAATAGACTTGCTTAACAAAGTCCGTAGCATTTCTCATACTGTAACTTCTGTATCCTCCTGTAACCTCCTAGGTCTGATTGAGCTACAGGGCCTTTGATATCCATCTGAACTACACAGGCTTGGTTTACTAACCCAAGCCATTCTGTGATTCTATGATTTTGTATATAGTAGTGTATAGTAGTAATTGTTTTATTCTGCGTTATTGTGTGGTGTACCATGCAATAAGTTAGTAAGGTGAACTTTGACAGTACTCTTTTCAAACTACTTTGATACTCCTACATTGTGTGGCTTCTATTTAAAAAGAAGGAAAAAAAAATTAGGAAGCACTTGAAGAACATAGATTACGTCATTATGAAGGATTTCCACGTGGTTCTTCATTCTGTGATTGTAAAGTATTGTGTAATGTATTAAAAATCTGCTAGTGTACTGAATTTAGTACAACATGGTTATTAAGATGAACAGCTTACTGCTGCACCAAAACATTTGCAGTTGTGATAATTAAATATGTAGACCTGGAGTATGGCTGTGGATGCATTTGTAGCGATGCTCTGGGTCTGAACAACCTTTTACTGAATTGTCTGAAATTTCCAAAAAACTTACTTTGTTTCAGAAACTTTAAGCAGAGAAAAAAAACCTTTACATGGTTATTTTAGTGAAAATTCACTGCTGTCTTGGAATATGCTGAAGTCAATTCGCTCTCAGAGTGAGAATTCTATTTAGGGAGAAAGAGAGCAATGTCATACATGTTATGGCTGGGGTTTTGGCCAAAATTAAGGATTCCCCTACTTGGGAATGAATGATTCTGTTCAATCATGTGGCAACATAATTTCAAAATCACTATGCCGTGAGCATACAATTTTGACAAGAAAATCAAAATCAGCAAGTTAAACTAAGAAAATCCCTCTGCTATGGATCATAAATAATCTTTTAAAATAGTATGGTTGAAATACTGTAAGCAACTGCTTGTTTCCAACTTACCAAAGCAACTTTGGAGATCTATCTGATGATTATTTCTGTTGTCTGTCTCATGAAATGGGTGCCTAATTTTACTGCATTTTGTTTAAGAAGTTCTATAGAGACAGAGATTTGAATTTGTTGCATTAATAAATGACATGCAGATGTATGCCACTAAAACTGTAGCATTTAAAGGAGACTTAAAGCTATATAGCTATAAGGAAACTTAATTTTTCAGACTGTTTTCAGTGGTGCCAGTGACAGGATGAGGAGCAATGGCCATAAACTAAAACATGAGAAGTTTCACCTCATTATGAGGAAGAACAGTGTGCGCTTGCAGCCCAGGAAGCAACCATATCCTGGACTGCATCAAAAGGAGTGTGACCAGCAGGTCGAAGGAGGTGATCCTGCCCCTCTACTCTGCTCTCGTGAGACCTCACCTGGAGTATTGTGTGCAGTTCTGGTGTCCTCAACAGAAAAAGGACATGGAGCTCTTGGAAAAAGTCCAGAGGAGGCCACAAGGATGATCAGGGGAATGGAGCATCTCCCATACGAAGACAGGCTGAGAAAGTTGGGGCTGTCCAGCCTGGAGAAGAGAAGGCTGTGTGGAGAACTCATAGCACCCTTCCAGTATCTGCAGGGGGCCTATAGGGATGCTGAGAAGGGACTCTTCATTAGGGACTGTAGTGACAGGACAAGGGGTAACAGGTTCAAACTTCAACAGGAGAGGTTTAGATTGGATATAAGGAAGAAATTCTTTCCTGTTAGGGTGGTGAGGTGCTGGAATGGGTTGCCCAGGGAAGTTGTGAGTGCTCCATCCCTGGCGGTGTTCAAGGCCAGGTTGGACAAAGCCTTGGGTGAGATGGTTTAGTGTGAGGTGTCCCTGCTTACGGCAGGGGGGTTGGAACTGGATGATCTTAAGGTCCTTTCCAATCCTAACTATTCTATGATTCTATGTAGAGGGTGGCAGAGCACTGGAACGGGGTGGTTGTGGTGTCTCCCTCTCTGGAGACATTCAAACCCCACCTGGATGTGTTCCTGTGTAACTTGCTGTAGGTAGCCCTGCTTTGGCAGGGTCTTGAACTAAATGATCTCCAGAGAACCCTTCCAACCCTAATGGCTTAGTGATTCTGTGATATTTCAAGAACAGTTATTTCAAAGCTGTACGAGGGCAGTTTGCCTGGCTTTTCTAAACAAAAATCCATACATGAAAATTTGGACAAAAACTGCTTGGAAACAAGATGTGATTGCTTTACCAGATATTCTGTGTTAAAGATACTTTGCCTTTGATTATGTTGGGTGAAATATGTCATCCTTTGGTATCCGAAACAATTCTGTGCTGTGTAATTGTTTCCTTGTTGACTCAGTCGCTCCTGCTGTGATTCTGTTCATCTGTACCACAAATGGTTAGCACAGGCTGGAAAATGAGAAGCTGTAGTGCTTAAATGCTGTCAGTTTATGCTATTTAAAGTTGAAGTCTTCAGTGGTCAGTGGAAAATGAGCATATAATATCAAATTCCAGGTTCTGTATATTGTTCTATTTTGCTAGAGCCTGTACAGTTAGGTTGAGCCAACTTTCCATCTGGCATGATTTTTAATATAATTGTGTAATGGGATAATGGTAGAGGTCTGTTGATGTTGGACTGGCTACTAGAAACCAAACAATAATTAATATGCAGAGAAATACTTACAAAACAGTGTTTCCAATTGACAGTGTTTCATGCATTGAGACAGTATCTGTGTTATTACTTACCTTTTGTGGAAAATAAATTTGCCTCACCTAATTCTTAAGAAAGCTTGTATAGCACTGTACATATTTAATATTATACTTTGAAGATCAGTAATAAAATTAATTCGAAAGCTTTAGTTACAGATGCTCAACCAGTAAAAGTAATCATCAGCTGATCCTTTTTTAGGATGACATAAATGGCTGTGAGGACTAGATTGTAAGTTTAGTGATTTAAAGTGCACATGACTTGGTAACTTGATAAGGAGTAATGTTTACCTTGTAGTACTATTTATCCTGCTACCCATATCTTAATAAGATATGAAAATGCTTATTCTGTCTTTGACTGTGTTGATTTTTTTCTAAACATGAACAACTGCAAGGCTCTATTCCTGAATGTGGAGACTGCCAATTTTTCTGTGTTTCCCTTTGCTGTACCAAAGTTAAGATTTCAAAGCATGTATTTGTTTTCAAAGCTAGTAAGTATTTTGTGCTCAACAGTGTAATTCTTAAATACTATGATTACTTGGGGGAGACAGTGAGCCCCAGGAGGTGCATGTAGTAAAGATTATGAGCAGAAAGAAAGAATTTAAAGAGCACAAGAAAAGGCATTGTCTTCCTTTGTTCTCCCCTGTATGTTTCAGTAGCTATGTGTCTACCACTCTCAGTGACAAATAAGCTGTAGAAATAGAAGTACACAGATTTCTTTCTGCCTGTCTGCAACTAAAGATTAGAGCAGATCAGTGTAGCCAAGCCTGTTATCAGTTGCAAGTCAAATCATTAATCTGATGCCAGGTATTCAAAGACAGAGGAAAGAATGCTCAAATCAAGTGTTTGCAGCTATCCACATTTTCCTTGCCATTTACACAGAGCTGTTGTTTTCTAAGCAGCTCCCTTTTCTTGTTGTTTGTGAAGCATTATGATGATAGTTTTCTCCAGCCTTTTTAAGTTCTCAGTTTAACTTCTTATCCCTTTTTTTCTTAAAATTTTCCTTCTATGTTCATGCCCCTTAATTTCAAGGACCTAAGACATCTCCAGTTCAGGGACTTCTCAGTAAAAAGCCTGTGTGTTCATCTTCTGCTCCTATGTCTTAGGAGGGATATACATACTGCATGCCTAGTCCATGCAGCTGATCTTCTGAGAAGCATAGTTCTTAAGCACTTAGTGAGTGCAGGGACTATGGGGTTTATTTTCTGGAAGAGCAGCAGTAGAGAGTTGGAGCCTGGAAAGTGTGCTGAAGAGAGGGGGGCAGCAAACACTGCTGTAGTCCATTTGGACTGAGGGAGTCAAGAAGCAGTCAGTTAACCCACAGGCATCTGCAGCTGAGCTACCTCATGCACATTGAGCCTCAGTATAGCCATCCTCACCATCTTCTCATCTCTGGCATAGACATAACCCAGTTGTGTTGGACTTCAGACACAGTAGTCTTCTGAATGTCCAGCTCTGGCTGATGTACTGGCTTTTATGAGATGGAAGCATATTGTAAACCAAGATGCATTCAGCAGACTTTCGTGTTGCTACTGCCAGCTAGAGAATACAATACCTATTGTAGAAAATGTTCTCAGGACAAAATGTTATTTTTAGGCAGCTGCTACTCTTATGCAGTGTTTGTACAAATGAGTGTTTATTATGTGCACTTAGTTAAAAGGCTGTAGCTGATGCAGTTTAGTCTAATTGCAAGTAATAGAACATTTTATTTTCCTGCTCCCTCCCCTAATAAAGTTTCAAATGACTCTTAGCTAATATGCTCTGCTGTGTTGGACTGCTTGTGAAGGATTAACTTCTTGAGAAACATACCTAGTTATGAGTATCACTTGGTAATTTATCAGAGCTACGTTACATTAAATGTTGCTTTCCTCCTTTCAGGTCTTGGGCTAGATTCGGATAAACTTCCCAGTCAGTTGAGTTTCTCCGACTGGCCCAAAATGAAGAAAAAATTTGCATCCATATTTGCACAGAAGACACAAGCTGAGTGGTGCAATATATTTGATGGTACTGATGCCTGTGTGACTCCTGTTTTATCCTTTGATGATGTTGCCTCACATCAGCATAACAAACAAAGAAGGTCTTTTATTAGGAACGATCAGGAAGAGATAAGTCCCAGACCTGCTCCTCTTCTATCAAGGACTCCTGCTGTTCCATCGTGTAAAAGAGATCCTCTTATAGGAGAACACACAGAAGAGGTACTTCTGGAATATGGATTCACTAAACAAGAGATTGCTAAACTTTATTCTGACAAAGTAATAGAATTCAGGAAACCAAAATCTAATTTATAATCACTGACTATGTAGATCAGACATATTTCAGGCTGATATGGTGAGGTTTTATGCATTAAAAATTGAATTATTTAACAAAAATGTTTCTATGATACTGCTTTGAAATAATTTAAAGAAAAGTTATTGAAGTTCTAAATTTAATTGAAAATAGTGGAAGCTGTGTACATGTGTACCTGGGTGGTGTGCAGTCTAGGATGATACCAGGATTGTGTTCTGAAAATCTACACCGCTGGCTTAGTAAGCAGCTGAAAAGCCTCAAAATTCTTCATTAAATATTGTCTCCTGTGAAACATTTGTTTAATTCTTAATTACACTGTGGCAGTGTAATATATGTTGTAATTACATGAAAGCACTACTTTTCATAAAATAGAGTTATATTCTTCCTAAACAAGTGGTTGTGGTGTTTATTCATTGATTAAAAGGGTCTTTTTTCCTCTTATCATGTTAGCTCATTTGCCGTATCATGCCAAAACAGTCACTGAAATAATGCTGTTTTCTTATGTGCTGCTACAGAGTTATTATCATAAAGTAATTCTGTTTAATAGCCTGACTACATTTTCTTTAATGCAGTCTCCTCATTATATTACATTTGGAATTTCAGTTTGCCTAGAAAATCACTTCAGAATTAAATTTGTTACTTTAAAATAGCACCCATGTATTAATCCTGTCCTCAATTTTTGAATGAAATGGTAGGCAGCTTAGCTGCACAGGTTGTAAACAGTGGTTATTCCACAGTGGTTTTCATTTCCTTCAAAATTAAATCATCATTTGAAGTGGTTTCCTTCTAGGCAAAAGAAAACACACTTTTAAAAAGAATTAGTTATATGACCTTATTATAGTTTTCTTTAGTCTGACATGTCAGCAATTACAATATGAGGTGCTGGGGTTTTATTTCATTATGTCAGAGTGTTTAACTTGCCAAAGATTAGTTTGTTGGTGACAAAGACTTCGAAAGATGACATAGACTTTAGCTCATTTCACATGCATCACACCAAAATTGTCAGTGTTGTTGCTATAAAGACACCTTTTACATTCTACTGCATGAACACCTGCATGAAAGCAAGATTTACCTAATAGTTCCTAATCAACAAAAGCATCTCAAGTTTCCAACTAATAATCACACTAATGTCAATTACTGAATATTACACACCTTTACAGTAAGAGGTGACAATCTGCCTAATCGCAGCTGCATCTGATCATAGAATCATAGAATAGTTAGGATTGGAAAGGACCTTAAGATCATCCAGTTCCAACCCCCCTGCCATAAGCAGGGACACCTCACACTAAACCATGCCACCAAAGGCTTCGTCCAACCTGGCCTTGAACACCACCAGGGATGGAGCACTCACAGCTTCCCTGGGCAACCCATTCCAGCATCTCAACACCCTAACAGGAAAGAATTTCTTCCTTATGTCCAATCTAAACCTCTCCTGTTTAAGTTTGAACCTGTTACCCCTTGTCCTGTCACTACAGTCCCTAATGAAGAGCCCCTCTCCAGCATCCCTATAGGCCCCCTGCAGATACTGGAAGGGTGCTATGAGTTCTCCACGCAGCCTTCTCTTCTCCAGGCTGGACAGCCCCAACTCTCTCAGCCTGTCTTTGTATGGGAGATACTCCATTCCCCTGATCATCCTTGTGGCCTCCTCTGGACTTGTTCCAAGAGCTCCATGTCCTTTTTATGTTGAGGACACCAGAACTGCACACAATACTCCAGGTGAGGTCTGACAAGAGCAGAGTAGAGGGGCAGGATCACCTCCTTCGACCTGCTGGTCACGCTCCTTTTGATGCAGCCCAGGATATGGTTGCTTTCTGGGCGGTGAGTGTACACTGAAGCCAGTTCATGTTCATTTTCTCATCGACCAACACCCCCAAGTTCTATCAGAGAGCAATAAACCTTNCTGGGCGGTGAGTGTACACTGAAGCCAGTTCATGTTCATTTTCTCATCGACCAACACCCCCAAGTTCTATCAGAGAGCAATAAACCTTATCAAGTTGCTGTTTGAGATACATCTGTTATGCTTTTTATCTGTCACTAACACTCCAGAGCAGTAGGTAGGTTTACTTCCTTATCTACATGAAGTCCATTGCAATCCTTCTCTGGACACATCTTGATTTTTGCCACCCTGTTCAATCCACAGGAAACTGTAACTCTGGTTGGTGTTTGTGTTTGTGTAATGGAGAGATAAGGGCTCTGAATTCTTGGCATCACTGTCTTAACAGCAGCGAGGAATAGCTTTGTGGCAGGCTAATCCTGTGCCTTTCCCACGTGATGTATGTTCCCATTTTATGTGTGTTTCATGCTTAAACAGTAATTAGTTGTGGATAGCTGGGAGCTTTGCGGATGCCCAAGAGCTCAGATCTGCTCAAGTTAACACATCTCCCCACCCCCTTCCTTGCATAACTTGTGATCACAGAGCCATGAAAGTATGTGAGTCCCTCCCCCAGCACAGGCTGATCCCACCCGGCATATGACCTGAGCTCCATGTCAGCCAGAGCGGGCAGCACTGACTTGCTGTGTGCCACACATAGCCAGGGCAGTCACCTTCACGGAAGAGAGTTTCTACTCCCTTTGGAGGTGGCCAAGGCCGACATGGACAGCACCAAAGAAGAGGAGGCTTTGCTGCAGTCTGTGAGGAGGGCTGGAGCCGCGGTGCCAAGGAAGCGAGCGGTGAGAAGGCTGGTCATGCACAGCATGGTGATGTTCGGCCGGGAGTTCTGCTATGCTGTGGAGGCCGCCTTTGTCACGCCGGTGCTGCTCAGTGTAGGG
The DNA here is from genome assembly GCA_002631895.1 of Agapornis roseicollis. Lineage (NCBI taxonomy): Eukaryota > Metazoa > Chordata > Aves > Psittaciformes > Psittacidae > Agapornis > Agapornis roseicollis. Next base: position 9,181 of record NDXB01021034.1, read on the forward strand.
CTGCCCAAGAACCTCTACAGCGTGGTGTGGCTCATCAGCCCTATCCTGGGCTTCACGCTGCAGCCTGTGGTAGGTTCAGCCAGTGATCACTGCACCTGTAGCTGGGGCAGGAGGCGACCTTACATTCTGGGTCTGGGCATCATAATGCTGTTAGGCATGGCTTTGTACCTCAATGGGGACATGATGATCTCAGGTGAGTGAGGGGCATACACTGTGCTGACAGACAAAACTCATCCTAGCCTTTTGAATCAGAAAGGAGGGGTTCCTTATTTGTCCTGTTAAAATTGGGTACAGTGTTGCTCAGCTGCATTGAAGGAGCTGGGGAACACTAAGATCTTAATATATGTTGAATTCCAACGCTGCGTGTTACGTGCCCTGTACATAGTGTTCTGTAGTTTGTGCATGTGATTACAGTATGTTGCATGTTGGTGTGGTGGCCTGATCCGTTCATATAAGTAGAGCTCTGTTTAGGCCCAGAGAAGTTTCTGTGAGCTTAAATCTACTTTCTTAAATTAAACAATAAATATTGCCTGTGTGACATAATACTAATTCAAACTGAATAACTTTTACTCCCTATTTTAGATGGGTGACCATTTAAAATACATATCTTTAATTACTGGAGCGGTGGCTTGAGTCAGAACTATGTTATGCTGGTGAATTATAGAAATTGACAATTCCTTGGAAACCATGTTGCACCTGGAATGTGCAAAACTGAACAGGAATGACATCCCTGGATGCTGTTGTATTTCAGCTTGTGATGTAGTTCTCAAAGTCTTGATGGAAAGCTGTTGCTGTCACTATGACTTGGCAGAGGGGGGAGATGTATGTTTTTGTGGATTGATTTATTCTCTCTTCCTGATAATCACTAGTGTTGAATAAACTTGTATCCATCTTCCCAAAGAGTTACAGCCAATTCTTGATTATCTACAACGATGGAAGGGTGGGACAAATAGAATAAAGCAAAAAAAGGATTGCAAAATGCATGTGCGCCAGTCTACCACAGCATGCCATGGAGATGTGAAGGAGTAGATTAAGGCTAGTGAAGCTCTTGATTGTGGAGCTTGGGGTACCCTGACCTTGTGCTGACTCAAAGTAGTAAGTAAACTCAGCACAGCTCAGCACTGCAGACTCAGTTATCCTACTTCTCTGTTGGGATTCTGGTATCAACAGAAAATCTGTTTTGCATAGCTAGGCATTGTTTAGATTTGGAGGTATCAGGAAAGATAAAATGTGTTTTGGCAGAACATGGTACTGTTGCTGTCAGAATGAGGGTGTTTTTCTTTTTGTAGCTTTCATCGGTGAGAAACAAAAGCAGCAGACATGGGCAATAATCATTACCATGCTGGGAGTAGTGCTTTTTGATTTTGCAGCTGATTTTATTGATGGCCCCATCAAAGCGTATTTATTTGATGTCTGCTGTCATGAGGATAAAGAGAAAGGTCTGCATTACCACGCCCTCCTCACAGGTACTCAGATCCCTTCTTTTCCTCCCTCCTTCTCAAACGAGGGGAAGGTAATTGCATGGATTTTATCCTCCCTGTGTTTCTAATATTGAATGAACTGATCATCTGATCCCAGGCTTCAGTCACGAGTCTTTTGTTGCTGAGTTTTCACTGCTCCAGAGAACAGGACTTGTGATTGCTGCTACAGGAACTCTGCTGCAGAAGGCTGCAGGCATAAACTTTTACAGCCACATAACCATGATTTAAGTAAGAGCAATTAGTTATTTTAAGAAGTGAAGTAGTGTTTATTCATCTTGTGCCGATTTTTGTCAAGTTTTTGTTGAAGTGAAAAGGGATGTAACTTGTTTCCTTGCCATAGTACTTAAGAATAAAATTTTTGACATTGTGACAACTGAGCAAGAGCTGCACAAACCAGAACAGTTGATTTCCATTCTTTGGCAGTCCTCCATTATGTGCCTTCCTGTATAGAAATAGGAATTCCGTGTAGAATTCAGAACTTCACAGCTTCCACAAAATACATCTAACTGGCTCAGTGCAGGGTTTTGCATATGAAGTAAGAGCTTCATTTGCCTTTATACGTGTTTGAAATGTTGCTGAGTTACAGAAGGAAACCTTCTGTACTACGTCTATGTTGAGATGTGCAGGGAAGACACATAAGGCTGTGTACCTGTAATGTGGATCAGGAGGCATTTTCAGCCATGTCTTGGAAGCAGTCACTGTAAAAGAATTAGACAAAAATCAGACTAGATGAGAAGTCATGCCATCTGTGTTGATGCAGATTTTTGTGCCTGTTGAGCCAAACCAAGAGTAGAGGCATGTAGATTCAGTGATAGTTACTGTAGTTGAGGAGGGAGGTGTAGTAGCTATTGACATTGGGCATTTAAAATAGCTGTGGCCAGGAACACAGATTTTAAGGGAACCTTAAAGCCACATGGAATTAACTCAGTATTATCCACTGGAAACTGACAGATCAGATTTTTAACTATCACTTGTTTGGACAGAGAGGGGAGTCAGTCTCTAGGTACATTCTCCCGTCAGCAGAACTCTGGTTGCAATTTTTACTTGGATGATAGGAAAAAGGCACAGATTTTGCTGATTCATTTGTATACTTAGCTGTGAAAAGGGATGTGGGACAAATAACATCAAAAAAGACTGGAACAGATTGCATTATTTGGTCCAGCACCCTGTGCCCTCTACCTTATGGGTAGTTACCTACCCTGTTCTTGAAATATTCCCTCTAAAGGCGTTCTGCAGCCCTTCCAAGGCAGCTGGTTCCAGCACTTTACTGGCCTGTTGTGAAACAGTTTTCTCTAAAATCTAATCTTAGTAACCATTCCCTACAATTTACATTTACCATTCCTTGTTCTACCCTGACTAGACACAAACAGCAATCTTCTCATTTTTTTCTAGCTTTCACTTTAGCTATAATTTTGTTTCCCTGATTTACTTCCATCTTTTTGTACTACATATTTTCAAGATCTTGCTCTCCAATTTGTCTTCAATTTAAAGTTTGAACATGAAACTCTGTAGCTTTGCAGTTACGGAACTTATGACCACTGAGACATGGGAGGAGCCCACATATCCAACATACAGCACTCAGACTGCATTCCAATGTCATCATTACTTTTTGTCAAAACAGCATGCAAAGACAGCCTCAAACATCAAACATTACCCTCTGTGCAAACATTTAGTGTAGGTTTCCTTGAAAATGTTATTGACAGCTTAATAGTTCTTCATGAGAACAAACAAGGATACAGTCCCCTGTAAAATGCAGGACACAATGAGGAAGGGCCATAATTACACCCAAGAGGGAAAAAAGTACAGAAAGACCAGAATGAAGTCAAAATCCAAGGTTTTGTAGGTGAATCAAATGTAGGCCCTGCTGCTTTTTGTTAGACAGAATGGTTCTGTCATACATTGTCTTCAGTTCTCTGAAGCAGAATAGAAACACTTCCAGTAAGTCCTTCAAATGCTTCTATCCTGCTTAACTCTCATGACCTGCAGAGCCACCTGGTCACAACACTATAGAGCTGCTTTCCCTTCCAGAGCTCTGTTCTGTGTTTAACAGTGTGCACTCTCTTACGCTTCTGAAACTGGGTGAGCACAAAAAGAACAAAGTGAAGAAACTGTAAAAACAAGCAGGCTGAATACCGGTTTTATTAGTCTCTAGACACAAGGCAGCATTCTCATTTCACCTTTTATCATAACTTCTCTGAGAAAATCAGTAAATGGAATTAGACATTTGTATTTTATTGGTTTTGTTTTCTGCATGGTGAGGTACTTGGATTTTGATAACTACAAAACAATGCTTTTAGTTACATTTCTTTTAAAAAATACTCACATGGAGAGACTATTTCTGTTTAGATTCACCTCTATAAAAAAACATTTTATGAAGTCTGAACTATTGACAGTCTTGATATAATTTAAAAATGTTTGGGTTTTTCATGAACTCTTTTAGCATAAATTTCAGTAGAATTTTATAAACTCACTCTTTCAAAGAAAGAAACTTTCAAGAGTCAAGAAAAGAGATGGAAGTCCATGTTGCAGGTTCTTCAGGCTTGTTTTTGAGAGTTCTGTGCTCCAGAGCTGAGGAGATTTCTCCAGAGATGTTTGCTATTCACATCATGCATGTGGTTAGCTCAGTATTCCTTTTTCTTGTGATTAATATCTGAAGAGTGATTATTCAGCCAGTTCTAGAGGGGGTTACATGTTGAGAGTACTGTGTACTATTTGTTTGTTTTATCAACACTAGTGGGTCTTTTTTCTTCTTTTTTCCCACCCTCATAGGTTTGGGAGGAGCGCTGGGTTACCTGACAGGTGCTGTGGACTGGGGGCAGATTATGCTGGGATATTCCTTGGCACTGGAATTCCAAGTGATTTTCGTGTTCGCAGCCTTGGTTTTGCTAATCTGCCTTGCTGTACATCTGCGCAGTATTCCAGAAGTTCCACTCAGATATGAAAATGAAGAGTCAAAGTTCTTGTTGGATGTGACTGAATCCTATAAATATAGCTCCATAGAGGAAGAAATCAAGAATGGTTACTTAAAATCAACATGTACTGAAATAAAGGCTGAAGCTAAACCAGGGAAATGTGCTGTTACATCAGATATGGGGGTAAGTGCAGAGGTGATTTTGTAAGCCATGTCATTGTATGTACCCCTGGAACCCTTTAATCTAACTAAAATTAATATACTGACTCTTTTTTCATACACACATAAAAATAATCCTCCATCAGGACACAGGATCAGGATAAAGCCTGCTTTCTTTTTCTCTTTATATATTGGTTTTTAAGTTATGAAGTATTTCCAGCAAGAGGTACAAGGCAGGCTAGGCCTGATGCTTTGAACAATTGGTAGAGATGAGGGAGAACCAGGTTCAGGTTTCTGCTCTGTTTCAGCATCACTCATGTGAATTTTGTCTAAAGGATCTACTATGACCTTTAAATCTGATAGAAATAATGTCAAATTGTAGGCAAAGACTAAAGACCATTAATCTTTGGTATAAGTCTGTAACTCCCACTGAAGTTCACATGCTTTCATACGTAACACACGTGAAGTGTTTGTTCCCTGGTCTAGCAAATGGGTTTGCTGCTAACACATCATTGAGAATTTATTGACAATTATTTGTCAGTACTGTGTTTAAAATTGCCACTTTTACAGCAATGCTACCTCACTTTGAGAGGTTTAGTTTTATTTTGAAGTTATGTTGTTAGCTGTGTCTTCTGTGGAACTTTTAGGTGAAAGAGAATAGTGAGTACTTTCAGATTGTCACTGTTACTTGATTCTGCTGCATTTTTATGAGATACTTCAATCTAAGGCAGCTAGGAAAAGGTGAATCTACCCCAAAAATACTTCTAGAATGGTCTTGGGAACAGATGATCATTTTTACTATTTTGTTGATGACTTTTAGTGCTAGGAATCCTTACTGGCTCCTGTAAGTGATGAAACAGTTCTGCTGTTTGAATTTTACTTCTGATCTCTTGGCCTCATATGTGTATCTATCCCTGTCAGGCCTTGGTAAATTGGATAAAAAAATATTGAGACTGTGCAGATGGTTGTAAGTTAGAAACCTAAACTGAAGTTTTAGCTGCAAATAAAAGGGATTTATTACCTATTGCTATTTATCATTTTTATTATAATAACACTTGCTTTTCCTAACTCAAATCAAAACGTTTCACCAGATGCAAAACAAAGGGAAAATAAAAGATGAACACTGCCTGGTGAGAGTGACAGAGAGGGCAGACAGCAAAGCAGCAGTCTGGGGGAGAACATGGCTAGTACACTGTGATGCTGTTGCTGTTTGCCCATCATAGGCTACCTTGAGCATCCTTCACCAGCACTGCGCATGCCAAGCACCCTCCAAATTGTCTGAGAAGCTGAGTGCCAATGACTGCTTGGCCCATGTGGGCTCTAAAGAAAGGAAGGTAAATGATGAAAAGAGAGCAGATGCAGTGGAAGGAAGGGGGGAGCTTCTACCTTTGCAAGAACTAATTCTACTAAATCAGTAGCATCTGACACCCAAGGTAAACCTCTGGTGTCCACTGTGGCAAACTTGTGCCATTGCCCTCCCCTCTGTATCCTTAGCTGGGCAGACTGAGAGAGGCTCAAAGTGCTTTTATCTGTATCATGTTACTTTGATATGCCTGGTCATATTCATATCTAGACATTCACTGGCTTAATGGTCTGTCTCTTGTGGCACATATTTTGTGAGTCCATTCATTACTATAATTGCTTCCTTGAAGAAATGGTTTGGCTTCCTGTTTTTCTGTGTCTCTTTTTTTGTTGCAGGCATCACGGCCCTGTATCTTCTAAATTAAGGGCTGTGCTCTTACATGCTGATGTAGCTATTAGCTGTAATTAGCATGATTATTAATGAGATTTGACCTGTTACAGTATGAACAGACATCCAAAGTGATTAGACTTTTGTTCTTTAGTATGGTGCCAGATTACTCAGGATCTACTGCCATAAAACCCAAGTTACATTGATTCTGCTGTATCCGTTAGGAGCCATCTTAGGCCTTAAACTGTACTGATTTCATAGAGCAAATAAGTTGTCATTGTGAGCTTTTGCAGGATAAGGTACTTAAATGGAGCCAAACTTCAGTACGCCATTTAAATTAGTGTGGGCTTTGTGTGTTGTTTTGTACTGAATATGTGCATTAAACATTTCAGATTCCATTTCCACCCTCTAAAACACCTAAATAGAAAGCATTTCACCTAGCTGTCAAATTACTGTTTGTAATTACAGTAGTATCCTTTTCTAGTTTCCTGTCCTTATCTTAACACTTTGATTGCAAAAGCTGTTTTAAAGAACTGTGTGGGAAAAACTGAATGGATTAAATAATCCAAGTCAAATGATAGTAATTACTTTGAAATAGCATTAGTGAGTCAACATGGATTTTTCTTCTTTTTGTTGGTTTTTGACAATGTAGAAGAATAGAAACCTTACTTGGTTTAAAAGGGACAGTGATGCCAAGAGAAATTCCAGGGGATTTAGACAATATGCAGTTCAAGGTGAAAGTCAGCAATTTGAGTTTTGTCATTCCTGTGAGGATTAAAAACCTCCCACTGGAGCAAGTAATTTCCAACTTTGTATGTGCTGATTATGCATAGAGTAGCTCGCCCCATAACCTAGTTCAAAGGAGAGCACAATTGCGAAAAGCAGAACATTGATGGAAAAAAAATGAAAAAAAGCCATTATCTTACAGGAAATTGAAGGCAAAATTCATCTTAACAGTAGTGAACGTCACTTTTACAATTCTTTCACATTTCCCTTACCATCTCTCCCAACATTTTTGCCTCCAAACATCACTAAAGGAAATTGGAAGTATTCCATCATGCACAGATAATGTCTTTTCTTTTCTCTGAAAGCAAAGAGCCATGAGGAGCTTTTCAGCAGTAAGAATTACATGTCACAAATGCCTGACATCAAGCACCCCTACAGTGCTAAAAAAAATTGAAGTAATACAAGTGATGTGATGAAGGTGACTGGAAAAGATACTGAGAGAGGGCTTTGGGCACAGAACTCAGACAAGGAGGAGAGAAATAAGGTTGGGCATTAAAAGTGATGAGATACTTTGGTTTTCCCCATCAGTAGGATTTGTTAACCAGCACCAATAACGTTTTGGTTTTGGAATTACGTATTTCTGCTGTGGGATGAGGTCTTCAGGTGCTGGAGCTCACTTTTTCTGGGAGCTAGGATTTTGAGTGGTGCTGCATCTCCTGTGATGTATCACAGTCTCTCCCTGCTTCATGGAGGGGAGGACAGTGCATAGTGGAAATCCCATCATATGCCAGAATAGGTGAAGTTTTCTCGGCAATGGAATGGGAATGAGGTCTCAGAAATGGTGTATTCCATGACTCATACTTTTTAATTCTCAGGAAGTATTTTGAGTTTCATTTTTTCTGTGGCAGCTTTAAATTTTTGATGTAAAATTGATGGTCTCTGTGTTTTTGTTTCTGGTTTCGTTTTGGTTTGGGGTTTTTTGTTTGGTTTGTTTTTTTTTTTTTTGGCTTGGTTGTTGTTTTTTATTTTAAACTCCACTGATTTGTTTTGGCAGAAAATTTTCATTTGGTTCTACAGGTAAATAATAATCCCACTCTGTATCTTACAGCAAGAAATTTTACATCTTTGCTGATATACCTCAGCTCTCAGAGTCTTTGTGAATCGTTCAGATGGCTTTACTTGGTGTCGTGGTTTAAACCCAGTTTCTACGCCTTCCCCCTCTTTCTTTCCTCCCCCCCTCCTTCCTCCCTGCTCCAGGAGGGACTGGGAGGAAAATCAAAGGAATGCAACTCCCACAGGTTGAGATAATAACAGCCCAGTAACTAAGGTATAACACAAATCACTGCTGCTACCACCAATAATAATAACAATAAGGAAATAACAAGGGAAGAGGGTACGATACCACCCACCGAAAATGAGCCCGACTGGGAAGTAAAGTGTCCTTCCGGGTAACTCTCAGTTACATCCTGGGCATGACGTGCTATGGTATGGAATACCTTTTTGTCTAGCTTGGGTCAGGTGTCCTGTCCCCACTTCCTCCCGGCCTCCCCTCCTCATTGGCAGAGCATGAGACCCACAAAGTCCTTGGTCAGAGTAAAACATTAGAGCAGTAACTAACAGCATTGCTGTTATCAGTTTTGTTTCCAACTGCAAATCAAAACACAGCTGCACCAGCTACTATGAAGAAGAAAAAATGACTGCTACTGCTAAACCCGGGACACTTGGCATGGGCTCTACAAATCAGATTTATATTGAAGGGCTTTCAATACCTAAGCAACCATTCCTAGCAGAGAATAAAGTCTTTGGAAGTTTACCAATGAAAAGATGTCAAGACCATCTCCATTTGCTGTCAGCTATTTTATTAGCCTTCAGGGCAATAATACAGTATTATTGTTAAATACTTGCTTTCAGGATCAAAGGCGGATGACCCTTAAATCACTTGTGAAGACACTTTTAAACATGCCATCCCACTATCGGTGTCTGTGTGTGAGCCACCTCTTTGGATGGATGGCTTTCCTGTCCAACATGCTCTTCTTCACGGATTTCATGGGACAGGTAAAAGTGTAAAATCCTCTTACTTCTCATTCTTCTTTGCATCTTCTCCTGCACTGAAAAGAAATGAGATAGTGTTATAATTCTGAGGAAGTGGCAGCGGTGGCAGATCCAGTTGCATCTGGATGGCTCAAAAGGAGTTTTGTGAAATGGCTAATTGATCTCAGATTCTCCGTTCTGAACCAGTCTGTTGGATCTTTGAGGAAGACCTTTTGGCATTTGTAAAGCTATTTGTGTTTCTTTAACTGTTCCAAATGAGCTGTTTCAAACACATCCATTCTCTGCTTTGGCTTTGGAGCTGTTCTTGGGTGGGAAGGTTTCCTAACTAAAATACTGCTGGTGTTGCTTGCGTGTAGCCAGCCTTGCCATGGTGTGGGCACTGTGGGTATAATGTGTTTACTTGCACTGCAGCCTCCCAGGCCTCAGGCTCTGGTTGCAGCTCCTTGTACACAGTAAGCTGCTCTGTAGCTGAAACCTCTTGTCTCTTTCAATTTGGCGGTCCCTGGCACACATCCTTAAACCTTTACCTGAGCCCCCTCTGCCAGCAATTATTTGCCTGCATAATAACCAGTGGTCCCTTTTCTGCATCATTTCCAGGCAGTATGACTGTATGTCCTTGCATGTGATTCTAGCCTGTATCATAGAATCATAAAATAGATAGGGTTGGAAGTCATCAATTTGATAGATGGACCACTCGGTGGATAAAGAACTGGCTGGATGGCCACACGCAAAGGGTTGTGGTCAATGGCTCAGTGTCCGGCTGGAGGCCAGCGACGAGTGGTGTCCCTCAGGGATTGGTGTTGGGACCTGTCTTGTTCAACAGCTTTGTCACTAACATGGACAGTGGGATTGAGTGCGCCCTCAGCAAGTTTGCCAATGACACCAA
>NDXB01021035.1:0-23777 GCA_002631895.1 Agapornis roseicollis
GGCAAGAAAGGGGGTTTGAGTGAGTGAACGAGCTGCGTGGTTGGTTGGGTTTAAACCACGACATTGCCCCACATCTTAAATCCTTCCTTTTCATGTTTCATAGTTCAGTACCAAACTAGAATTGTGTCCATGTTACAGGTCAAACAATTCAAACAATTTCTTCTCTAAACAACAGTTCTGAGAACTGTAAGTCATATGAAATCAGTTCTGTTTATAAATGCTTTTCTGTGGGAGAATCACAAGAATGGGGAAATGTGTGAGAGCAAGAGGATGACACAGGGTGTAGGTGCGAGTGACAAGGAGTTTTGTAGGGTTTCTTCCATTTTTTTAGCAGTGGTCTTCAGTTCATATTTCACAGTTCCTGTGTCAGACAATTGTCTATTCCAGGAATGGAGAAAAGGTGGCAGTGTTTCTGTCTGCCAATTCAGTGGGTCTTGAGCTTCAGAGGAAGCAGGCAGGAGAGAATAAGGTTGCAGGTCTAGAGCTTAGCTGTAAAGCTGCACTTTTACCATCACTTCCCATTCCAAATTCCATTTGTTTTTTGTTAGCAGTCAGTAGAACTAATGCCAAGGCTCTGAATTGTTTTTTACTGATCTGCAAGCATAAAAAGCCCTGCAGTTTTCATTGTTGTCCATTCAGTTGCAAGAAATGGGAAGTTCTACCTGTGCCAGAGTGTTTTATTAAAAAATCTACATAAACCAATTTAAACACTCACCTCAAGCCCTTGAGGCAGCAAACACAGGGGGTTACATTTAAATTTATGGGTTTTTTTGGTGAAGAAATCAGTCATTGTACAGTGTATTACATAAAATTAGTCAAGCTTAATATGTACTGATTAGCAGTCTGCTCCCAACCCAGTACAAAGATACATTGAGCCTTAATGCATAAGTGCAACATGTTCTCTGTGAATATTTTTCTATTCACAGTTATAGGGATCAACAGTATTCTGCATAAAACTCACATTTTATATTTGGGATGAAAAGACAATTATCACCTCCACCTTGCTCATCTTGCATGCTTTGTCTATATCCATTGCACGCAGAATCTTACCAGGTATGGAGTTTTACTGCCAGCTGCAAGCATCATAGATAGTAGTTTTACATTAAGGAGACAATATTCAAAAAAAAAAAGGAAAATATAATTTGACTTGTAGCAACCTCAAAGCCAAAGCTATGGAAAGCAACATCTCAGAATCAGAAAGAGAAGGCAAATCATCTTGCAGTGCCTGGATTTGAATGACTGTGCATTATCATAGAAAGTCTGTGCAAATGCTAGTGTGATATATGAATAGTATGCCCAGAATAAATGAAATAGGCAGAGTATGACACACATAAGTAAAGCAGTAAAGCAGTGCCTAATGTGACAGACAAGAAATGGTTCATTTGGACTGAGATAATGGTTTTGGAGTGTAGCCTTTTCACAGCAAGATCATACTCTCAGTGTCTATGGCTTGGATAGATCTCACCCAATTTATGCTATTGAATTTTTGGGTGGCTGTTCTAAGCTAAGCGTCTAGGACAAAATTCAGTTTAAGATTAACATCTCAACATTTAAGCATCCACATGTAGGTGTCTACAGGTGCTCTAGGAGTTTATATGTACTTTGTGTAGGACTTGATTTGTTTGTCACTAGCCTGGCATCTAAAGCCATGGCTGCCTGGCCTTCTGCTTCTACTCCAGAGGGTACAGTTCCTCATAGGATGGTTGCTATGTCTGACCACCTTTTGTGGATATGCTGGGTCACCTAGGTGTTTTCTTCCTTCTACCAATTTCCTCAGTTGTCTGCCTACCTGCTCCTCAGATCCAGTTTGAACACAGCATAAGATCAGCTCAGATTTCTGAATATATTGCTAAGTTGTAAGTAAGAACTGTAAGAGTGTGCATAGACCACAACTGTAGACAAGAATGTAAACAGGAAAATATAAAGAAGCTTTGGTGAAACAGCTGGGAGTCAGAAGATGATGACTCAGAACCAACTAGGATCAGCCCATTCAGAGAATAAGAGAAGCTTACTCTTCCCTTCTTGACTTATGATTCCTAGTCAGCAAAGACTCTTTGTTAGCTTTATGGGGATGAAGAGCATAGTAATACTTACCTTAGGAACTAATGAGTCTCAACTATTTGTTTCACACATTCAACACTAAAAAACCTGCTTTACATTTTCAAGTGGTGATACCCTGCTAACATACATTAAACTTACTTGAACAAGTTTACACACTGCGGAAGATATACAAAGCATCCAAAACAGCTCTAGAACCCCATGTGTTCAGGCTAATGTATGGACATACAGTGAAACCTCAATGCAGCCAATGAATATGCTCTGCAGCAGATATTCTGCTGAATGTTGTGCGGATCTCCACTGACTACAAGAGGAACTTAGATACATAGCAGCATGTAGATGCTTAATTTCAAGTGTCTTTGTCTCAGGTGGCTATCATGTCTCAGGCAGATTTAGAGAGTCAGGGCCTTTCTTTACCTCTCCTTTTTCAACTGTAACCTCTGGTCTCTAGTTGTATCCCTGGCACTATACTGTTAGCGCAAGTGCTGCAAGGCAAAGGGAAAAGCTACAAGCTTTGGCTACAGCAAGGTGGGGCAACACCCTTGTCTTTAGATTGGTCCATGTTTGGGGGCAGTCCATCCCCAACACATGGCTTCAGGGTACTGTAGCCGGGACCTCTGTGACACCTTCACCCATTCCAGGCTCAATCCCATCCTCAGCTCTGTCCAGAAGACTTACTGCCTTTTCATGTGTATCTGCTTGCAGGTATTTAAAAAAAAAAAAGAAAAAACAAAGAAAAGAAAAAAATTTCACTAAATGCTGGCAATTTAAGGCATCTTGACAGAAATAAAAGAAAAATTATAATACTTAGCTTTGTGGATGACTAATATATTTTGGCTTTTTTACTTTACAGTAGGATTTTCCATAAGTATTCATGCAAGCTCTTTGTTATCTAGCCATTATTTAATTCTTACCCCAGAAAATCTGATAATTTTCTTAAGAGATGGGTTTTATTCCCTGCAGACAATAAAAATAGTGACTTTTTAAAAAGTGTTTTTCTATATACTATTGTAGTTTTCTTACAGAATAATTTTCTCTTATCTGCTATCTCATCTGAGCATATTGGCAATTATCTTGCTATATTACTGCTTTCTATAATTTATTTTTCAATTTGATTTCTGGACAAAAGCTACTCTTTATGCCTGAGATATGTATTCTTTTATGATCAGTATTACCCGTCTTTTTAACAGACTCTATCTGCAAACCCTTTTTTTTTTTATCAGCTAAAGCCTATACTGAAACTAGCATCTAATAATCATAGTTTCTTCCTTGGTTTTTTATTTGTCTCTAAATCTCCTCCATTTTCTCTGTCAGAAATATTCCAGTTTCTTCAGAACTCTCTTTTTCTTTTCCGTCTTCCCTCCTTCCCACTCATAACTTGTAATTTGATATGTAATAGTTTTTAAAAAAACCCTCAACAGTCTGATTTTAGCAATTTTCTGTCATCCAGTGTTTCACTAAGTAGTTATGCAGAACTGAGATCCAAATGCTGCCAAACTGTAAAAAATCAGATTCACATTCAAATAGTTCTGAATTATGTTACAGGGAAATCTCCAAAAATCCACTGCAATATAGAACTCAAGTCAACATACCTTCAGGAAGAATGGCATTCTTTCCTAAGCCAAAAAAAAAGGTAGTTACAGGAAGAATTGTACAGGAAGGATTAACATTTCTGGGCACAGACATACTTATCAGAAACAAAGCCAGGTTTCATAATCATTTTCAAATCTACAGCTGACACCAATGTTATCATCTGCTTTGTATATATTATTCACTCTGCCATCCTGCTGAGAACCAAGATACTCTCTCAATACCACCTGCTTATCTGGCCATTGCTGCCAGCCCTGTGAGGATTAGAGGACTTCTTGCTGAAAATGTTTTCATGATTCTATATAGGAGATGACTCCAGCCCTTACATGGAGTCATTTTAATCTGCGTTATGAATGTCTTTTTCATGAATATAATTCCCTGCTACTTGGCTTATTATCCACTTGGTTGCTGACCTGTTCTTCAGGGAGACTTTTGTTCTTAGTGTTGGCACAGCACACCCAGTGGCAGGGATGAGACTCACTGGGATTGCGGTGTTAACGGCTCAGAGTCCGAGGCAGCTCTTCATTTGCACTAAGCAAAGCTAAGGTGCTTGTTTCAAGATTTTGCCCCTAAAGAAAACAGATGCACTGGGTGCAGACTTCCCCCAGCACACTGCAGCTGAGATTATCAGCTAACAGAGTAAGTCCATTGCAAAGCACTGCGGGTTTAAAATAAAAAGGTTTTTGGTTTGTCTAAGAAAGCAGATCTCTCAACACAAATATCAATGAAATATCGAAGAAATATCAATGCTCTTCAGATACTTCCCATGATAGGCATTAAGATGGAGCAAAAGGATGACAGGACAAAACTCCTCTGTGTTGTTCAAAGAAAGCAGCTTGAGGGCATGAACTTTGCAGAACACATTGCTACTGAAAGGGACATGCATCTACAGTGGGCTCAGCATCAGCTCCTACTTCACAGAATCACAGAATCACTGAATTACCAGTTTGGAAGGGACCTCTAAGATCATCAAGTCCAACCCATGCCCTACACCTCAACTAAACCATGTCATCAAGTTCTATATCCAGTCTCTTTTTAAACACATCCAGGGATGGTGACTCCACCACCTCTCTGGGCAGACCATTCCAATATTTTATTATTCTTTCTGTGAAAAACTTCTTCCTAATATCTTGAAGGTCTACTACATGTCTCTTCACTACCTGAATTCCAGACCATCTGAAAGGAGAGCACAGGGTAATCATATACCTTTTCAATTGCTATGACATTTACAGTAAATTTGATGGGAGTCTGTCTTGTGCTATGATCAACCATTCCTCCTTCTTTGAGACTACTGGATACTTTTATTGGTGCAACTATTACATATGTAAGAAAATTCAATTGCACTACACATGCACTGTAATTCAGTCACCACATGTGTAGAAACAAATACTTGTAGATATAAAACAACACATAAAAAGCTTTCGCATCTTTAAATGGGCTTAGAAAACCAAAATAAATTAAATACACTTTGAAGTGTCCTTTAATTGCATTAAAAGTTGAAGAGAGAAAAAAAAAATGAAAGAAATAATATATTTTAATGTTTATGCTCCAAGTTAATGTTTGAATTTGTCTTTATTTCTTATCCTTTATTTCCTCTTTGAATTTCAAATTTTTTGTTTGCCTCACCAGAGCCAAATCACTTTGATCTTTTCATTCTCTGAATTATTTTTCTGTGTTTCTTGTTTTCTGCCACTCATTAATCCATCTTGTTGTGAACAGACTATTAAAAAAAAAAGGGGTTTGCTTAGCATGGCAATAACGTATTATATGCTTAGCTTTTACATCCAAGTGGTTGGAGACTTCCAGATTCACTGTATGTGCCAATGAACAAGTCTTTCTAATGCTTTGAAAAAGGAATAATCTTGCTCTGTCTATTATTGTTTCCCTTCTGACTGTCATATTCTCTTGAGTACAGCTGTCAAACTGACTTCTGTCAGAGCTAATTAATTCCTGTGTGACTGTATCTTTAACAGAAACACTAACTCTTAAAACCTTCTGTTATTATGATAACAATAAACCTGAGAACTGACCCTCTTAGAGGAAGAGCTTAGAGGAACTCTTTAAGGAGCTGCTCCTTAAACTTGAGTTTTTGGAAACACCATGTATTTGAGACATGCCCTGGTAGGGCTGTGCAGTTTTAAGTAGTTTTCAGCTCTACACTAGCTATTTAACCCTCTCATCTGACCCAGTCATTGGTTCAGTCTCTTAGCTTTTATTGCTTCTGTATTCCTCCCCTCTGAAACCTTTCTTGTCAGCCTTTTACTGTCTTACATTGTGTTTTTCTCTTTCAGAAAATTCAGGAATTTCTTTCAGGAAGTTCTTTAGTTTCCATACTGCTTTCTCTTTCTCAAACACTGGTTCCATTCCAGATGTCCCACCAATCTCTAAAACCATGTAATGTACCGCCTACCACAAGAGCACAGGCTTCCCCTTTTGCAGTTGGTTACCTTCCAGCTTGGCTTTCAGTATTTATGCTCTACTGAAGCTACTCTCATTGCTGTCTCCTGGTCCCTTTATAAAGCTAAATATAAGGGCTCTTTCTTAGTAACTTTCCTCTTTCTTTAGCTCCTCATTTATTTTAGATATGAACCAACATCTTAGTTTTTACTTAAATTTTATTTTGATGCACTTTTGAAATGAGACACTTTCTTACCTGCATCGTTCCATGACTTCTTGTGCAGTCCTAAAAAAAATACCGCAATTTTCCTGAGAAGATTCTCAAGGTTCCTAAACTGGTTATTTCAGAACTCTTCTTAAAGATACACTTTATGATCAGTCATCTGAATGACACTTCAAGGACCATAAACTGTCCCTTTTTAGAGATGAAAAAAGCATATAGTATATGCTAGCAATTTTTGAAAAAAAAAAAAAATAAAATTTGTCATTATTTTTTTATGAATTATCTATTTCCACAACATAATTTCTGTAGTGTGAATATATTTACCATATAAGAAACATTTTAAAATATTTGTCTTCCTTGATGGAGAAGTCCAGACAAGAGGAGATATTTTTTCCCCTCTTTGTGTATTAAGAAAGAGAAAGAAAAATATCAGGGCTGACTGGTAAGTCCTTGTTTGCTATTCAGACTGCAAAAACAATAAGAAAGGCACACCATTATGAAAATCAAGTTACAATAGTGAAAAAAAAATGAAGTATAGACTAAAAGAACAAATACAATGCCTTTGACAGAGCCTTGGACTTTTAGGAAACAGAATGTTTGTATTCAGAAGAAAATCACAGCAAGACTGTGGTTAATTCCTGAAACAGAGGTGAATTGAACACAAATTTTAATGTCAAAGAAAGAGAAAATAAAGAGACCATTAGTCAACTTGAAGAAACAAATTTTCTGTCCAACTAGATGTGCAGATGCAAATATAAGTTGGGTGGCATGAGAATCCAGTAGTGGGGATTTTTGTTATAATGGTGTAATACAAATGATCACGTAGAGAAGATCCGGAAACATAGCAAGGAAATTGATGTATTTTTATGTATTAAAGATATTATTTTTATGTGTTCAGGAAATTTTTATGGAGTGAAGAAATAATTTCAGACATGATGCTACAGACATATTACTGAATTAATCCAGCAAAAGCTACTAATTTTCTTTTTGATATTTCTTTTGCCAACACGGTTAATTTAAAAAATGTACTTACAAGAAAATAATCTTGGCCAGACCCTGAGCTGGTATCCAAGAGTAAATCTGGAGTCATCTGATTGCCCTTGAAAGTATAACTCCAAATTTATGCTGTTATGCCTAACAGTTCAATATGGCCCCCTTCTTTAGTAAGTAGTAAACCCCTTCTGTTCTGTTTTATTCCATTTGCCCTTATAATCCAGTGTATGAAGTCCAGAAACTTGCTAGTTATTTTAATGGTTTAGATGATGATATATGTTATAACTGAATGCATTGAAAAAGGGTTACTTTTCATACTAAGAAACCAAAAACTTTTCTCAGTCAAAGATTTAATTGTTACACTTTTCTGAGAAATGATCTCTTCAAGAAAAGCGCAAGAAAAGCTAGTGAAAACTGGGAATAATTTTTTATCAAGGTTCACATTTGTGAAATATTTTTATCACCTTCTTTTTCAAAGAACATTTTGCTAGCTTGATATTTTAAATCAACACCTTGACTTCAGAATGACTCTCCAAACACTTGAAATTCTCTATACTGGGGGGAGGGGGGAGGGTAGGAATTTGATTGTGATCTCTGCAGCTTTACAGGCAGACTCATCCTGAATGTGTAGCCAGTATCCAGCTTGTTGTGCCTGCCACCAGAATACAAATAACAAATAAATATAGCATAAAGTGTATAGGAATTGATTCTTTATTACTAAGTGATTCCTCCAAAACTCAATATTTTAATACTGAACACAGCCCATCCATGACATCAAGAAATGTGAATTTTTATGCAAACATATTCATTAGTTATGGAACTACACTAGCCCTAAAAATCAAATTAACAATATCCATCAAGCAACATAATACAATTGCACATATCAATAAAAAGGGAGGAGGTGTTTTCTCCTTACTAGCTGAGAGGGTTAAAAATATAGGTTATGGTTGACAATGTCCTCCTTAAAGCAAGAACAACACCATAGCAACAGTTGCCATTGTTTAGGTATAATGTTTAATCTTGAGTACAAAAAATACTGAAAAAATAGGAACACTTTAAAAAATAGCGGTTTTACATATCTAACATCATTGATTATCTCTACAAATCTGTGGACAGAGATGCTAAACCATTACATCTATATTTCTAAAGATAGACCAGGGGCAAAATCTACAAATCCTAATAGAAACATTATAGTGAATCACATTAATCATGTAAGATTATAAAGTACGTTTAACTCTTTTAAGGCTTCCCTGCAGGACCTACCCATTAATGAAGAGAAAGTCTGAATGACTCCACTATGGTGAATAGTGATATGAAAAGCAAACTTGCTTTTTGCCAGCTTATTCCAGGGATTTGGAGAATGTATTTCCACTTTTTTTTTAGTAAGAGACACTCAGGCAGGACTGCAGCACATAAATACCCTGTCTTATAGCTAGGAACAGGTAATAATATCTATTTTTAGCTAAACTAGAGATTTATACGAACACAACAAACCACATAGTTATGACACAAATATTGGGATGTCCTGCCTTTTTGGAGACCTTCACAGAGGGATGCACAGAGGAAAAGGTAGCTGTGTCCCTGCCTCACTGTGCAAGTTTACCTGCATCAAATGTTCATTCATAGCATCCATTCATTTCTCAAAAAGGACTTTTTCTTTTGTCCCTTTGTTTCTAGTTTTCCATCTGACAAAAGCCAGTCTAAGACAGCAAATCTGCCAAAAGCCTCTAGGAATTATGCTACTTTGGAACGGACAAGACTGGCAAACCCAACATGCAACTAGCTCAGAGAAAAAGAGAAAATTAAAAAAAAAAAAACACCAAAACCCACCTCTCAGATGAGTGAGTCAGTCATATTCAAACTACTTTTGTGGGATGACTAATGTCAGAGTAAGTAGCCCGTACTAGAAGAAAATGAGACTGTTCAGCCTCTGTGCAGACTTCTGTCAGTTTACTCTGCCCAGGAAGCCTAAACATCTTCATCCTTGCAAACCCTTTGGGAAAAATGAGCTCAAGTGCCATGTCCAAGTGTTAAAAAAAAAAAAAAAAAAAAAAAAAAAAAAAAAAAAAAAAAAAAAAAAAAAAAAAAAAAAAAAAAAAAAAAAAAAAAAAAAAGTAATCTTTGTGTGTATAATCTAATACCTCATGAATTGACATGTCTCCTTAGGAAACTACATCAGCCATTCCCCTGCTCATTCTTGTCCTTCAGGTGGATGAAGGTAACAATTCTCCTTTGTAACAGTGGCAAGAGAAAACACATTGCATTTTTCTGTGAGACCTGTGCAGATCTTTTGGTGAGAGAACATACTTTTCTTCAAAGCAGATTATTGTACATAGATAGGTAGATAGATATAAAAGCAATGCAACAATCCAACAACTTCAGAATACCTAAACTGTTTGCAAATTTGGGTTGAATTTCACATTAGTTTTTTTGAATGTCAAAAAAAATAACTTTAATGTATCTAAAGTTACTTGTTTCTCTATATTCAAAATATTTTCTTTAGTAACACGGGAAAAAAAAAAAAAAAAAAAAAAAACCAAAAAACAAAACAAAAAANCTCCATTCCCTGCAAAGTATACATGCTAGGAAACAAAGGATTAGAATTTGGGAAAGAAAATAATTCAACTACTTAAATTAAAAATAAATTAAAAAACACCGAAAAAAAAAAAAAAAAAAAAAGAGCAAACTGGCACTAAGGAATCAGAAATGCGTTAACCCAAATTACAGGAGGCAGATGCATTTTGTTTTTTTCTTTTTCCTGAGAGGACCTGAAGCCGTATCTCCTCAAAAAAATGACCTAGCTACAACACTGTAAGGTAATGTAGAGAGATTTGCTCATAGTCTCTCCCACTGATTCTGTTCCATTCTGCATGGGCTACTTAAATATTCATTAAGCCAGTGAGAAGGAAAATGACTCAATATTAAAGCACTTTCCTGGAAGGTGACAAATCTTGGCTATAATCAATGCTTTGCCTCAGAGCACAAGGTGGAATTAAGGTCTCCTTTTTCAGAAACGTATCATAAGTAAGTTATTTTTACTTTTTTATTTTTTATTTTGATATTTTTGATATTTTTATATTTTATATTTTTATTTTATATTTTATTTTTAATTTATTTTTTTAGTTGTCTTAGAGAACATTTAGCCTCTCTTCTGAGAGTCAGTGTAAGGTATTACACACACAATACAGAATAAAGTGGTATTTATCCTGGAAAGTGCAAATGTAAATCTCCACAGGGAGGGCCTGGTGTGAACATGAGATGAAATGGACAAATTCATCAGCTAGAGGGCATGCTACCACAGTCAACTGTGTGTTTTTGCCTGTCACATTTCCAACTTCACAATTATACCTTTATACTCTGTCTTGAGCCTTATGTCAGAGTTCAGCCCTACAGAAGAAAACAATAACTATTGTTCTGGTGGTAGGTGGAAGAAAAAGAGGACAGATTTTTACATTGTAGCTTCAGTCTCCAGTGCCACTAAAACAAAAATTCAAAAAAAAAAAAACCCAGACTTAAAATTTATCTCACAGAGTTTGGATTTCTGGGGAATTGAGCTGTAGAAGCAGACCACAGGAAAAAAGCCCCTTTTATCCCCAAGCCCTATCAAGTGGTGAAACTTAATAATCTATGTTTATGTTGATCTATGGTAAATGCTAATGCAGTAGTGCTGTTAAAAATCGTCTGTGTGCCTCAGCAACTGTGATGGCAAAACCAACACACCACTCTGGTATGCATAGATACTCAGAGGCTACTGAAGGATAAAGAGATTACTTGCCATGGCTACCATACCCTTGAAAGCAAAATAAACACTTCAGACAAAGAGATACCAGTATTTCTGCACACATAGAAAATGAGATCTTCTGTTTATCCTTCAAGATCTTTTTTCAGGAGAAGGATAAAACTAGGGTATCTTACACAGGAATGCATTATTATAGATGTTTATATTCTAAAACATCACTTATTTCATTTGTTTAAGCTGCAAATGATACACTTTGGTTACTATTTTAAATGTCCCAGATACTCCTGGCTGAAAATTAAAGACCCCTTAGAAACTTTTAAAACAAGAAAACAAACAAACAGACAGACAAACCCCAGGGCATTATTCTTTGAAACACTATCTATTATTTATCTGGAGCAACAGCAAACATGTAAGTAAGGGCATTCAGCCTGAAACACCAAGTTACAGCATGAGACCTGGGAGTAAGAAGTCTTACGTTCTTTCCCTTGCCTCAGTGCATAAATGTGAAAGGCAAGGAGTCACCTGATGCCACCAGACGGCATACTGCGAGGCTGAGCTCTCAGAAGAGAAGATAGGAAAGTGAGGTCAGTCGTGCAGAAAACAGGAAACACCATCAGATCCACAGAGCCCGGAGGGGACTCTGCCCCTGCACAAACTCAGAAGCACCCATCCCAGCCAGGCAGTACAGTCTCCTTGCTGGCTTGTCATTCCCAACTCTCAACCTCCATCCTCCAGCACCAGAACGTTTTCTGCTCTTTAAAAACTTGTACGAGATCCCCCACTTGAGATGTCTGCCTGTGTACTGACTACTCCAGAGTCTTAAAAAGAGAACCAACAGGAGAAAGAACAGCAATTAGACTGTTTTCTGAATCTGTGTATATGTAGAAGAAAACATTTGCCTTTCATTAGTATGGAAATTTTTCCTTTCTTTGTTAATGGTTTACACTTGCTATTTGCAGCCTGTCAGTAGGTTTGGGGGTTTTTGGGGGGTCGTCTTTGCAAGAATACAAACGGAGAGATTTTTTGTATTATGCATTTTAACATCTTTTTTTACATGCTCAAGAATAGCCTCTCTGGAATGTAAGATTTGAATTCCTCCTCTCATGTTTCTTTTGAAGAAAAAGTATACTTGGACTTCTCTGTAAATTGGCATTTTAATTACCATATTAATGACATATGATAGAAAGTTTCATTATAATAAATAACTGCTGACTCAGTTGTAAGTTCAGAAGCAGCAGCTCTCATGAGATTTTCCTTCTATCTGTCTACTGCATGTGAGCAACACTATATATCCATGGACAGACTGATTCTATATTGTCTGTGCAATAAGCCCAAAGACCCTGGAATGAAGATCTAAATAAGCACATAGACCCTGGAATGCAATTGCACAGCAGAGTGCCTCTCCCTACATTAAGTGTAAAATGTATGTCTTAAATGGCTATGCTCATCCTCATGGGTTACTGAGAGTTTATTATTTTTTTAAGCTTAAAAAAAAATAATTTTGTCATCAGGAGACAGATCCTGTGGAAAAGGAGTTTTACAGCCATTTCAGACTTTCTGGTGCTGACAGGAACTCTCAGCTGAAACCTTCTGAACTCTGTTAATGAGTTGGAAAAGGATGCGTTGCATTTCCACTGCTCTAATGTTATACCACTGATGTTCCATTGACGCTGAATCTTGCTGAGGGTTCGAAAGTGTCCAGCTGCCAGTTGGAACTCTCCTAAGTGAGTATCATCAGAGCAAAGTTGTACAAAAGTTGCCTTAGAACAGGAATGTGTTGTAGTGAGTTCCAAATATAAATTAAATTCAAGGCAATCTTAAATAATTTATCTAAATAGGAAAATAACATCTGGTTTTAGAATTCATCTTTAGAAAAAAAAGTTGAGGGGGAAAGAACATGCCAAATTATAATTACAGCAACAGAAATTGATTTCAATTAAATATAATCCCAGTATCCTCCTGGTACCACATAAAGCAAATTTTAGGCATTCATAAAGTTCATAAAGTGTTCACAAAGTAAGCTGAAGATTGGTGAATTAGTCTAGGCAGAGTATTAGTTCAAAAAACAGGACTGCTGACAACCACATGTACAGTGGCAGATTGTGAATACCCACTGCCTATTATACTTAAAGATCTTTTCCAACCTGTTTGATTCTATGATTCTATATTCAAAAGCAGATTGTTGCTTCTGAGTTATAAGCCAGCTGAGAAGCTAGTCAGCAGACAGAAAACTCATAAAAAAATATAATTTTGTCAAACAGCAGTGAAACATAATAATTTATTTTGTTCTCTAGCTTGTGCAGCTCACAGTTCTGAAGTTATATGTTATCTACGAGGTTTTGAAGTCTATCACCTACACAAAATAGACTTCTGCAATCATTTGAAGATTTTTCTCACCATGTCCAAATATAAACATAATCTCATACATTAATCTATATATATCCACACAAATAAAAAAAGTTTTGGGCTTAGTTTTGTCAAAGCCAGTAATGCACTCCTAGCAAAATGCATGTGGATATGCAGAGATGAATAGGGGGTTATTTATTTATTCATTTCTTTTCTTGCTTATAATAGGGAAGGTAGTAAACAAAGCATGTAACTATTTATTAAAAGTATTCGCCAAATATGGACTTCTCAATTTTATTTTCTGTTGGTGTGTACAAACAAAAGTGGGAAGATGTCTTGTCCAGCTCCATTAGTCAATGAGAATGCCACATGCTACCATCTCTACTTTCCTGGGACTAGGAAGAAACAGCAGCTGTAAGAGCAGCAGCTTCAAATGGCAGTGGCCATGGCATTCTTAAGCACAACCTCAGCTGCAGAATCTCCAAGCTGGATGTTTGTGGGGAGACCTGATCTAGGTAGCACCTGAAGGCGTGATTGGAGCTAGTAAAAGGAAGGCTCTGTGACTTCCTTTATCCCTCAAAGGTCAAAAATACTGTCAACAAAGCAGAGAAATCTGCAAGTTTCAAAAGAATAGTATCTGTATTAATACTTGCTATAACTGAGATACTGAAGCTAAGGTTGCCTGGTAGCTGATAGCAGCAGTAGTCATGATAGCAGTGCGCTTCCATTCAGGAAGTAAGCCCAGGTCAGAGTTCAAGATCGTAAACAGCGCAGTGCAGAGATGCTGGAATTACTAATGCTTCATTATCAAGTAATCACAACCAATGAATAGATATTCAACTGTGCCTAAACTATAAATTTGTTTCTGAAATGGCGATTCCAAGGATATATCTTTATATTTTTATATATATTTTGTTACTGATATCTGTACTAGTTTCTACGTAGCTCCTAGAAACTAGCTCTTAAAAATGAGACCACTTTTTTGCATGCTTCAGTTTCATCAGCACTATAGTCTTCAAATTTTCAACATTTATATACAGGCTGATGACATTAAACTGAAATATATAAAGTAAATGCAGTGTGCAAAACTTTTGAAGTGACTCATTCTCCCTTATTAACACTAATAAGGATTCATCTCTCTCTAGTTTCAGGCATTGTCCTTCATGAAGGTGTGGACAAACTAAACAGAATCCTTAGGAGAGCATGAAGAAGTCAGGAAATCATGATATATAAAGGTTTAAGGATCATTTAAATTAAAGCGTACTGAAGAGGCATGCAGCATTGTTCACATATATAGAAGGCTGCTGAAAGGAGAAATAAAGTAACTGACTGTGCCAGTGGTGGATAATGCAAGAAATAATTGTTCTGAATTATCAGGAAGATTTAGATTACGTAAGTTATTTCTGATGTTAAGTGTGGTGTAGCACTGGAATATATCAACCTGGGGAAGATATTGAGATTCTGGCACAGAAGATCCTTGGGAACTGCTTAAACAAATATCTGACAAGAACGATCAAGACCCAGTCACCCTTGCTATGGAGCAAGAGAATACTAGGGTTCTGTTGAAGTCCTTCCTGATCCTATGCTGTGGTGTCCTGTCATTCAGTTCAAATTTTCATGAAGACTGTATAGTGCTAAGCATTATTCAGAGGTTAAATAATGCAGGGGGGGTTGAGTGAGTGAACAAGATGCGTGGCTGCGTTTAAACCATGACACATAGAGATTAAAGTGTTCCTCTGCACAGCAAATCTGGGAGGAAACTCAGCCTTAGCTGCCACATTTAAATTCAGTTGTGATTATTATAGGTAATTTATTGGTTTCTGGCTCTGCTCAAAGACATAGCTTGAAAACAAATGTGCAGCTTTTCTGTATTGATCAAGTTGTGTGATCATGATCAATAGGAAAGAAACATAGTATTTCATCTGCCAATCTATTTTGTATTTTAGTGTTTATGATTCATATCATCTCATTTTTGACATCTAAAAGTTAGATATCTGGCTTAAGGCTCCTCCTTTAAGGTGCAAGACATCCCTTCAGGCAAATTCACCCTATTCTTACTGCCTAAATTAAACATGGTTTCTTTACTGTGTGTGTGTCTCTCATCAACACAGGAAGCCTCAACAACTAGACAACTACCTCTGTGGATTGCCAAGATAAGCCCTGAAGAAACTGAATTTTGAAAGGAGCAATCTTGGTGTGGAAATGGCAATCTGCATTTCAATTCTTATTGCAGTACTGATTAAATGGCAACAGTGTAAATGCTCAAATCTATTTCAGAGTTCATATTGAGAAGGCACTGCTTCTTCTAAATACCTAGGTACATGTACAATGTTTTGCAATTTGACAAGGACTGTTTGAAATGAGTTATGATGTGATGAGCCAGTACATTCATATCAGCCAGTCTGATGAAACAGAAACTTTGAGAAGGCAGACATGCAAACCTGTTTGTCCCCAGGACAAATATTCAAATCCTTCTTCTGCTGTGGGGCTGGATTAGAAAGCCTGACCATCCTGCCGTGACACTCCATTGCCTGCTGCAGTATGTAATACTTCAGTGTACTTTCTACTAAAGCACAAACATCTGATTTCAGCAAGGTTTACAAAGTTCTTTTAAATTGCTGCCAGTACTCCATAACAACATTTTTTTTTAACCCAACTATTTGTTTAAAAAAAAAAAAAAAAAAAAAAAAACTCCAAATGGTAGGCCTTATGAATTATTTGGGATATTTTGAGCTCAGTACCAGTAAGGTGGTTTCTAGTTAACCTGTATGAATAAGGAAGACATATCCTTATATTTGTTAGGTTTTTATTATAGAGCTGTAATATTTTTAATCTTACTTTATTAGCAATCTTGCTTTGAAGCAGAACACATAATTTTTAAAACTAAATTGGTACAAGCTATGTTTTGCGGTGTTGTTATTATGTAAATCAAATTTCATTGTGTGCGAATAGGCATACACATATGCACAAATCATTCTTTCCTAAGTTATAACTGATATTATATGCAATATGCAATTAACATAATTGCTCTCCCTACCACATGGATAAAAAAGATGCATTTCTTAATTCTTCATACAGCTTTGGAAAGTTATCATAAATGTTGTTAAATAAAATTTAGGTTTGGCTTGGATGCTCTAATATCCTTCATGACATAAGCTCTAACACAACAGAGCAGGAAGCTGCAGCTAATAGGCAAAGATTTTCCCAGTGCCTGATGTATAAATTACCAACATTTTAAGTGCGCCCCTGTCATTAAATACAATGTTAAATGAAGGTCCTGCCCAATATAAAGTTAGCATGAAGGAAAACACAATTTTACTTGTCAAAAGGGTCAGCAGGAAAAATTTGTTCTCAACTCAGATGGCATTCCAGTAATGTACATATCTTTGAGTAAAGTATTTATTTTCTTCATAGAGACTGAAGATATTCAAAACCTGACTGGACAAGAGCTGAGCAACATGCTCTTTTTAACCCTGCTTTGAGCTGGAGGGACAGCCATCTCCAGAGGTGCTTTCCTACCCCAGGTATACTATGGTTCTGCCATTCTGGGAATGGGCAGATGAACCAAGAAAACACAGAAAGTGACTTCAATGTAGTAATGTGTGTAAACCTTTCTTTTTCCTGGAAAGTTCTGTTTCCTTTAGAACAAGTTCATTAGTTTGGTTAAACACTCAGCAGTATCACCCCAAATCACATATTTGCAGATAGACTAGCTGTTACAGAAGGGACTAAATCACAAATTGAAAACCCCAACAAATCAGAGACAATGCTGCATAACCCAATAAAAGGGATACATATAACTGAGCAAAATGAAAGTAGCATTCTTTTCCAGTTTTACTATCTGAAAATCTGGCATCTATTATAGCCCAGACCTTCAAGCTACCTTTAGAGGATGATATCATTACTGATTTAAAAAGGACCTTAGGACACTGATGATTTACTTAAAATGGTCACTTAACATTTAGATACCAAAGATTATGGAAAAGGAACCTCATAATAAAAGAATGAGCGAGGCATTGAGTGAACAATAATCTTAAGTGAATGCTAGGATTTTGTGTTAGTTGCAGAGAAGTTGATAAAACATATATCTTAAAATAGATTTTATATTATTACTACAGTAATAGCCATTTTACTATATAATATCATATAATATAATAATATGATATAATGATTATGTAATTATATATTATCTATACTAATATTTTATATTAACATATATTTTCATGTGTTCAAATCTACACAGATTTATCATGTCTTTATATATACTTGTTTAAATTTGAATAATCCTACTTCACCAGGCATTATTTTAAATTCAGTTAAAATTCACTTTAAATTTTAAAGTCTCTGCTTCGAGAATACGTGATAATGGTTGCTCAGGACAGTATTTCTGCAGTGTTGGATATGAGTTTTCATCATCTTGTTGTTTACACATTTCTATTTATGTTCACATTTGTTCAGAACAACAGCACAGTCTGCATGCTCTCAGGCAGAAAAAAGCAGATACAGATGAGCATGTGCCAGTTGCTTTGGAGACATCAGGTAGAATTTGCTGTGAGAGCATCCCTCCAGCACACATCACTCTGTAACATTTCTCAAGACACAGCAAAGTGTATGCTGCCTTGTGTGTTCAGTCATTTCGGTTAAACAGAAATGCATCACATTCCCTATCCCTTTCCTCCCTCATCTACCATTTCTTTTAAATGATGGTGCTTTTCTCCCTCTTGTCATTCTTTCCAACTGGCAGGTCCTTCATCTATTGCCAGCCTGCAGAACATTATCCTATGCAACCCAAAAGCATTTTCTGAGGAGAGACAGCAACACTAGTAGGCCTGAATCATTCAGAACTTGGGGAACAGGGAGGCATTTACACGCATTTTGATATGATGTTAAAGCAAATTATTACCTTGTTAGTAAGCAGAGAATATGTAGCAAAATCAAAAATGTATTTTATCTCCTTCATTTCCACGTGCTGTTCACAGCAACAGTGCTTGTAGGTCCAGAGGAAGCAATGTCATGCTGTTTGAGAAGAGTACTTATGAAAAGGGATGTAACACCTGTGGCCATGGTTCAGGGGACCTGAAGGAGAGCATGCTAAAAACCTTGAATCAGTTTTAACACTAAAAAATACACAGAGACATCCGAGCTTCCATAATTTTCCCCTAGATAAGGCTTGAGAAGTTTTAAGAACAGTGGTTAGAAGCAATTATTTGGACCTTCAATTCCTACCTCTGCTTCCCCTGCGTGTTACATTGATTGTAAGGAGAGTCCTCAGGGATCAAGTTCTGTGTGTCAAGAGTACAACATGACCCTGCTGTACTGCAGCAACTAGCAAGTACAGAACACAACATAATCGATGAACAAACAAACAAAATGTAAAAGAAAGTTTTGTTTGGGTGATAAAATCCAACATTTGGGTAATTCTCCAGGGAGCTCTGTGGGTCACAGTCCAACAAAATGGGGAAAATCAGTTTCACATTTTTATTTTTTTTCCCTAATGCTCTGTAGTAGCCTCACAGCAGGAACAGAAAGCAAAGACTGCAGTTACTCTAGAAACCAGTCCTAAAAGCAGCCCTTTAGCTGGCACCCATTAGTTACTTAACAAAATCTTCCTCAAAACCCAGACGTTTCCCACAGGATATGCAGGCAAAGAATCTAGTTGTACACCCGCTTTGACAACTAATACACTAGAAGCAAATTTCATACACAATAAGTGTTGATCGTGGTTTCAGCAGACATGCACAGAGTACTACCATTCAGAATGCAAAGCTAGTGCTGATTTTTCTCCTGTCTCCGGTATGCAGTCTGTGCACAGGTTGTCACAAACAGAAGCCCCAACAGGGAGGTTGTGAACTCACACTATCTACCCAACAATGGATGCTTTCAGTGGCAGGAGAGTGAAACAAGGGGGACACAGAATCATAAAATGGAATATAAAAAACGCTTTAGAATTAGTTTTAAGTAATGTTAAGTTTGATGGCTTTGTAACAGTAGCAAAGGAAAATTACTGAGGTGCATGATACATAGAAAAAAAAATAGAGAGCAGTTGGAGAACATAACAAGAATCCTTGTATAAGATGCTGTAGTTGGCGTTGTTTTAGGTCCTTATGACCTTAGTACAAAAATAAGTGTGAGAAAACAGGATAGAAAAACAGGACACAGGGATAAGGAGTATTTGGGAACAGCACGTGTCCAGGAGGGGCTACAGTTAAACTAACTGATAAATAGGAGGATAGGAAGATTATTATGTCTCTGGTGCTAACGAACCAATTAGACTGGCATAAACATCTACTGCGCGTGCTTCAAAGGCTGCCAGGAGCGATGAAGATTCTTGGAAGAAGTTAAGAACCCTCAGAGACCACCACCACAATTCTGTACGCATGCGGGGAGCTTTCTGGAAAATGATGTAATCCATATGTAGCCTCATGAGTATGTATGTATATCCAGGGACTATATAAGGATGGCTTATGTAGCAATATGGGGACACACAGGAGTTATCCCCTGTGTCTCCCGGCACCGTAATAAAGAATACCTGCTTGTCAGCTTGAAAACTTTTTTGGCAGGTTTCTTCCTGGAGTTTTCTCCAAATCAAGAGAGAGTAGAGAAGAAGGGACAGAATCAAACTAGTAATATGCTGCAGATTCCTTCTTTCACTGTGACACAGTAAAAATCGTTCCAGGAAAAAATGATGAGGACATAAAAATGAAAGTCATTCTGTGTAGGATTTCTGAGCTTGTGAATCTCCTAACATTAATTCTACTTCATTTGCAAAGTAATATAAATCACCATGGCAAAAAAGGAATTAAATCAATGTCCATTGCATGTGGCATTCGTTCGCTCTGGTAGGGAATGGCTGCAATAGTACTGACTGTCTCACAGAACGGCAGAATTTCCCATCACCTGGTAAATTCACCACTGTATCACTGCATCACCAGAGGTTTGAACTACTCCTCATTGCTGCATGGAAACATAGTTAATGCTCAGGCCATTGAAAATTTCCCCCCACTGCTTCCAGCTCAGGATTTCCACTTTCTTAGAAATGGACATATTTTCCTTTGGTGAAAAAAAATGTATTTCAATTTCTTAGCAAATGCAACTACAAAAATCAGGACAAGTGGGAGAATGTTTTCAAGTGGAAAATGCTATTAAAATGAATATGCTGATGAAACCCCTTTTTTTGTAAAATCAACCTGCTCAAGACAAAACATCCTAGTTAGTTCTCTGTCTAACTTGACCCCTGTTCCAGGGCTTAGCAAATTCACCTGCCCTGGGGCTTTTCTCTTGCAATGTTGCTGGACTGCACAATACTGACACATACAATTTCTAATAGGTCAGCACTTGTGGGGGGTTTTAATTAATTTACAGAATGGTTTTGCCACCACTTTTATTTTTTTTTATGCAAATAAACATAGCAACTACACTAATGAGCTCCAGTTCTGAACTACGTGCTCAAAATATAATAAGCCCCATCCACAAATTTTTCACCCTGCATTTTCTTATATAAGCATTCAAATTATGAGCACACAGTTCACAATTACGTAATTGCTCGTAACAAAATTTCAGTGTATATTTTACAATTAGTCCTACATAGTAAGACTATAATTAAAAGCATAGTTGATTATCATTTGAAACTTCAAGTGAGGAAAAAAATGATAGTGTGGTGTTTGTATTGCAATTTTATTCCATTTCATAAAGAAACAGTGTAAAGTGTTATTTCTAAACAATAGAGTACATATTTAAACTATGTTTGAATATAAGTTTTGTGCATTTACAATTGGCCACTGTTCTATCCAAAACAGATACATTTTGAGAACAGCTTTTTTTAACTCAAGGAACAAAATTGTTGTACATTGCATCAACCTTTAATTTTTAAATGTATAAAAACTGATTTTAGAATATTATGCACTCTTCATTGGCATGACCTTCCTCTCTACTTCATACTTGCCATATTTGTTAGTTAGCTTTGCTAACTAATGGCAGGGTATTATAAAAACCCTGAAGTCAGGTTGGAGAGGGGGAGAAAAGAACAGGTCTTTGTGACATTTGTATCTTATGGCCAAAATTGAAGAGTGAGACACTATGCTGGGTAATACACGATGTGATCACATTAATTTTTATGTTAATTTTCTTAAGATCATAACTTTTATACATCTCAATGATTTTTTAGACAGATGAGTTAGTATGACTATTTCTCAGAAAATTATAATATTTCATTTAAAGTTCTATGGGTAGACAAATTAGTCTGTTAGTTAAGAAAAGTGAAATAATAATCCTACCTTTTTTCTAAAGTACAAATTTCAAAGAAGGTTTAAACATGGAAAAAACAACACCAGATTTCAAGTATGAAAAAAACAGATGCCTAATAAGTTGATAAGTGTTTTAAAGCAATTAATTACTTCTGAGCAATGAATATTTTTGAAGTGTTGAAGTCCATTCAAAATCTATTTGCAAACATGAATAAGCAAAACTCTAATACATTCTTCAATAGAAACAATTCTGAGTTTTCACAGAAACTATTTCAATATATAATAGGCAATCAGTTTTTCTGATAAAGTGTATTGCTAATGATGTTTCTATCCTGCTGAGTTTATGGTGAGCATAAGTAATGCTCTTTTCATGTGTCCTGCAAATGGGACCTTGCCTGATTTTCATAACTGGGGTAAAGCCTATACATTCTGACAAAAGCAAAAGGATTTTGCCTCCCTTGTTCAAAAACAATCTTAAGAAAGAAGTTCTTTAGGTCTATACATAAAGTAAGGTAAAATTCAGGACAGTTAAATATACTATAATCTACTTTCAAATTCAAATTATTATTTTAGAAAAATATAAGTAAAGTTACATTTTAACAAGTTCTGCTGTTGAATTACAATGACTAAAGGGTTTTAGATATGAATCTAAATTCAATTTTATCCAGTAATAATATAATGATTGTGACAATGGAGAATGTGCTAGACAATTCATTAATAAATCTGGAAATATGGCTTAAATTAATGTTGAAAAATTGTTGTTATGTTCAAACTTATTTCAGCCTCCTCAGTTATTCAAATGTTCTGAAAGCTCATGCATTGTATTTCACCAGAACAAACTTTCCTCTCTACAGAGAAATGTCTAAAACACTTACCAGTAACGTGGATCCTCAGGGTTCATCTTGCCTTTAGTCCATGTTTATGTGTTTGGTGTTAATATAAAGAAAATATCAAAAAGAATCTGAGATCTTACATTTAATAAAAGACAGGAGTGTTTTTCTTCAGTTTTTAAAGTCTCTCAACATAAACCATACCAAGTTATTTCACTAAATTGTTTCAATAGTTGTTGGATTTTACATATGTCAGTAAATGTTCATTAAACACCCTTAAAACATGGTGAAGTGTTTTTGTTTAGAGGGTTGGAGAGATAATTACACACTTTAAACACAAACTGCAGACACAGTGGTAATTACTTGCCTTCATGGGTTTCCAGTCAGTGATGGTG
Source organism: Agapornis roseicollis (assembly GCA_002631895.1). Taxonomy (NCBI): domain Eukaryota; kingdom Metazoa; phylum Chordata; class Aves; order Psittaciformes; family Psittacidae; genus Agapornis; species Agapornis roseicollis. Next base: position 22,815 of record NDXB01021035.1, read on the forward strand.
AGGGTATGTATTTTGCTGATAATGGTATGTTACCTGGAGTTTTCTTTGGCTAATGTGAGGCATGGGGACATTGCTGGGAGCTTTTTTGTTCCCAGCTCATATCCAAAGGCTCTTAGCAATAATCTATGGCAATCCTTTCCAAATATGTTTGTGCTTTTTTTCAGATTGGGGGAGGATGTTAGATGCCAAAGGACAAAGGCTTTTCCATGGCATTTGTGTTAAAAATAAGATTTGCAGTTTCTTCTAATTATACAGTTTATAAAAAGCTCTAGTTGCAGTAGTTAAAGTTTGGCTTCATTTGCACATAGATGTCCCTTATCTCTGCTGCTGAATACAGCTTTCTTCTTTCACAAATGTAAATTCCAAATTAGAGTGTATGTTATTATCTGCACATAGGAAATTAATATTCAGCATGGTTTTCCAGATTTTTGTGAGCTAGCAAGATCCCTACTGAGTTGTGTGGGCCAAAGTGGCATATTTAGCCAATTGGAGGGAAATATAAAAGGCCGAACACACCAACGCACTCTGATTCTTTCCGGCACAAGAGATTATTATATGCAACACCTATTTATAAATTCCTAAAGCATATTTAAAAGAAAAAGGTTTTCCTCTTCTATTTTAAAAGCCAAGTTGAATTTTGTGTCCTTAAAAGCATGCCAAGTCTGAATTTGCTCAGTGAGTTTCTGAGAATACAGAATTGTACACATGAGTAAGTGGGGTGAAGAATGCGGTTCAGTTGAGACATTTTATTTACAATACCATGAAGCTTCTGACACAACCCAAGGACTTAAGGACATTTGCATGTGTCTGAAATTGTAGCTATGAATGTCCATACGGTTATATTCAGGCAATGGACTGCAGCCCAAGGTGTCCCAGGAGCTTAAAGCACAGTGTATGAAAAGAATGATTTTGAAGACAAGAGTTGATAAACTCTCATGAAAAAAAAAATAGATAAAAATAGAT
>NDXB01021035.1:23942-52929 GCA_002631895.1 Agapornis roseicollis
AAAAAAAAAAAAAAAAAAAAAAAAAAAAAAAAAACAAAAAAAAAAAAAACAAAAAACAACAAAACCAACCAACCAACCAAAAAAAACAAACACATTAAATATGTTTGGTTATGTATTTATTGTCATGTTAGCCTTGATCCATGTTTACACTGTGCACCTGTTGCTTCTCATTCAGGATCGCCTCTGTCACAAACCAATATTTTCTGCATATATCTGAATATTTCCTATTTGTTCCAGCTTCATGTTTGCTCAAAATGATCTTCCTTGGACATAAAGTCTACAACTACTAAAACAGGAACAGTCAAGTTCCTAAATCCAAGTGGCTAGCATTAAAACCAGCTAAATTACTGTATTCTCAGATTAAAAACTAAATTATCTTCTTAACTCTTCAGTCACTTATTAACTCAGCAATCATTGGGTGGCCCACATAAGAGTTATGTCCCAGTTTCTTTATGGGAGATTTTTAGACCATTTTAGATAAACAACTCACTGAATGCATAGGAAGAGTGACATCAGCAGTCACATAAGTCTACAGAAAATTGGAAATCCATAGGAACAAAAAGTACTAAAATAAAACCAAATTCTCGGTAATTTACAAATTCCTCGACATGATTAGGTTTGGTGTTTAATATTTTTTAGATCAGTGAAAAAGAAATCCTGATGTTTTCAGAAACTAGCACCAACTATTTTTAAGTATTTAGCTGTAATGCCTCCATCTGAAACAAGTACAAAAAAGTGACGTTCTCTAGGAAAAAAAAAGCACAATATGCTGCAACTGGAAACATCGCCAAAAAGCTGAATGTTCCAAATAAAAGAGGAAGTATTGTGTGTCAACTTTTCAGAAGTGGCATTACATCAATTCAACCTGCCTGAAGGCAACTACAAGCAATAATGTTTCTAACTATATGCTTTGTTTCCCTGATTTAATACAGTTAAACACAGGAGGTTCCTACAGCAGCTGGCAAGGCAGCCTTGATACACAGACAAACCTTTCATAAAAATAGGTATACCTAAGTACAGCAGGAACTTTTAGAATTCCTAGAATGATTTGGTGATAGGAAATTTTTCTTTCCCTTGAAGATAGTTGGATGATATTAGAAGATATGCATAAACTGGAACTGGGATTAAAGTAAATTTAAGAGATGAGGAACAGGTCCTACTATATTTCCTGTTGATTTTTAAGGAATGGAAATTTAACTAAATTACCACCTTCTATTTTTCTTTACAGCCCTCAAACTGGGGAAAATAAATGTTCTCCTCAAACTGCACAAGGACTCTTACTTATGTAATAGGAGGGGAAAACATTGACGTAGATATAAAAAACCTAAAGGACTTATTTGTTTGGTTTTTGTTTTGTTTAATTATTGTGTGCTATTTATTCAGCAATTTCTAGTACTATTTTGGGGGGAAATGTAGTGATGTTTTAGAATCATAAAATCATAGAATGTTTTAGGTTGGAAAAGACCTTTAAGATCATCAAGTACAACCATGAATCTAATGCTTCCAAATCCACCACTAAACCAGGTCGCAAAGCATCACATCTACATGTCTTTAAAATTCCTCCAGGGATAGTGACTCTACCACTTGTCTGGGCAGCCTGTTCTAATGCCTGACAAACCTTCTGGTGAAGAAAATTTTCCTTATATTCAAGCTGAACCTCCCTTGGTGAAAATTACGACCATTTCCTCTTGTCCTATCACTTGTTACTTGGAAGAAGACACCAACAGTTGCCTTTCTACAACCTCTTTACAGGCAGATACAGATGACTACAACTGCCTGTAGTATATCTTTTTTCCCTTTTCTCCTTCAGCCTTCTTTTCTCCAGGCTAAACAGCCCTGTTCCCTCAGCCTTTCATTGAACTAGCACAAGCAAGTGTTTAAGGAAATCTTCTTGAGGTTCTTTGTGCTAGCCTAACAGACAGATAATGGGCAGACAGGAAAAAGAAAAGTGGAATATTAGATATCTCTGTATCCATGACTTCTGTCAGCTGTTCTCTACCAGAAATACAGATACAGGAGACTCATTCTCCCTTTCCAATTGATATGAAATAATAGTAAACATTGCATAGTGACTGTTCCTGGCTGAAGTCTTACTGATAAATTCCAGCATATAGTAGAAGAATGAGGTTGGTAGCTGTGGTCTCACTTGAAAAATATCAGGACAGGCTTTTCTCTGTATGATATTTTTGTGTTGTGAAGCACTCCTTACTCAGACCCAATCAAAACACTTCACTAGATGAAAATCTAGTGACTGAAACTGATCTATTTCCAAACACCCAGTAGAAGCAGTGAGTGAAAGGTGTGTGGCATAAAGTACACAGATTTGCAACTGCACATTACTCACAGAATTCACCCCAAGCTAAAAGAGGGAAACTCATAATTAGCAGACACAGTGCTTGGACTTTTACATAGAAATAATGAAACAATTCATAAAATGGTAGGAACATAAAATAAAGGCCAAACACATGCAATATATTTCTTCTAGAAATTAGAACACAAGGAAGGAGAAAAAGGGTAAACACAAGTCTGGACAGCTACTGGAAATAACCACGTCTAAACAAACAGGGACGCTAAAGGTCATTCCAAGTATGACATTTGGCTAAACTCAAAACAAAGAGCTATTTGAGTAGCAATAGTCATCACAGACCTTTTAGTCTATAAAAGGCTTTTCAAAAATTATTTCTATTGTTTAAATGGGTTCTTGTGTCACCTTTAAGATTTCTAATGTATCAATAATGTTTTGAAGTCAGTTGTTAGCATCAACATCCTACAAAGACCTTTTCTATAATTGACTTTTCATATAAAGCATATTAGGCAAGTCAGTCCAATATCTTGAAGAAAAATCTGGATGCCATCTACTACACTGACAGATATGAAAAGAAAGATGTGGATCTCTTGTAGGGTAATAGCATCTATCAGTTTCATACAGGCCTCTCAGGTACGCTACAACTGCTAAAATGACACTGCATACAAATTTTTAAGGACTTCTATTTCGTGATCATACTCAGGTCTTTTCACATTAAAATCCACTGTAAAATCCATTTCAAAACAAAACTTTTGTTTTAGTTCCAGGATTTCCTCTACATTAAGAAGGTTTTCCTTTATACTGTAGAAAAAAAGACACATAAAGCAAAGTTACTACAATCCAAGAAAATGGCCTCTCACTGCTAATGCTCTAGCAATGCTCAATTTAGACTACATGACTCTGATCTAAGGAAGCAGAGAGATCAGTTGAAAAAATACACTGCTGCCTGTATTTTTAAAAATTAAACTAAAAATAAACCAGGAAACTTTGGCAATAAAGAAAAAATCCAAAGTGGGATAGAGACACAGAACTTACTTATTTCTAGTGGTGACACAGAAAACTTATGACTGATTCCTTCTGTGATAAGGGCAAGCCACAGTGTAGACAGTCAACAATAAAAAAATTATATCACTTATTTGAGAAGTGACAACTCAACACCCTTGTTCAAAGAAGCCCTTAATCATTTAATTAATTAATGTCCCATTGATTTCAAGATCCTTTATGTTAAGGTGGTGGGTTAGTGCTTTGCTGATTCATTAGATGCTAAAGTATCTTCAGTCAACACTTGGGTACCCTTCACCACAGACATATAATAAATAGCCAAGGCTTTTTTCGTGGGCAACTAATTATCATAGGCAGCTCATCTGCAGCACAGGTTCATGGCATTCCTGACATGAACAGCATGATACATGGAGTGGCTCTCTGCAGACTCTTTTGCTCAAGCAAATACACCAGCAGCACTCCAGTTTCCCATGGGGTGTATTTACTTGAGCACAATGCAAAGCTTATCATGTTTGTCTGCAGCATGATGCAAAGATGCTTAAGTGACTTTTCAGGGGCAGCTTGCAGGGCAGTGCAATAACGCAGCCCATGTGGTGACTCTGCAGTGCAGCCTGCTACCTACATCTTCCCATTACCCAGGGAGTTCTAGGTCCCACAGAACTGCAGAGCTGACTGCAGAGCAGGAACAACGTGTTTTAATAAGTGTTTCGCAGCTGAACTTCTGTTTCTGAACATCTAACTTCTGTTTGTTATTTATATCATAGAATCATGCAGGCTGGAAAGGATCTCTAGATAGAGCAAGTCCAACCCCTAAACTGAACCCTGGGTAAGCTGATCTATGCAGCTGAATGTGCTTTCAAGTCACTCAATGCACATCTATTTCAGTTATCTTACATTAAATATGTAGCAATAGATTACTTATTATGTCAGGATCCAGTCTTGTTTTTGATTCAAAGACATCTTATTCTATATAAATCTAAACAGAAATTTCTTACCCTAAACACACTGAGTCATCATTGTACTGCCAGAGAACTCTGTTAGAATCCTTCATGTGAAATTTATTTATGGAGCAATACACACTCCTCATAAAAACAAGGCTTCAAACCATTGCAGAGCCACACAGGTTGCTGTAGCCTCCATATGTAGGCAGACCCTGGCTTACACAGTTCCACATGCAAAGCTACACTCTGGAGTCAAGTACAATGTACAGACATTACAATGTATGTACATTATCCATGAGATAATACAAATATATTTAGAGGATAAAGAAATCTGGTAGCACTTAAACACAGCACAGAAAGCAGTTAATCTGCACAAAACCAGCAACACCAAACAAAACCTTAGCTTGATAAAACATTGCTTCAGTTAACAGTGGGGTTTTGTTTTGTTTTGGGTTTTTTTGTTTTGTTTTGGGTTTTTTGTTTTGTTTTTAAATTCAGTTAATGCAAGAGCTTTTAAAGTGGATGTGGTCCTGAGTTTCTGGATGACACCAGTACATATACAAATAAAATATCTAATAGAATCTGTTTTGTGTGAAACCATATTCTTTTAGTTATTTATGCTAACCACAATATGTTCTAGAAATCAAAATGAGTTTAGAAAAACATTCTATCCACAAATTTAGAAGACCAAACACTATTTGGATGAGCTTGAGAAGGCTATGACAATCTATAGGAACTTTATCAATCAATACAAGGAATTGATTGATTGATTGATTGCGGGTTGACACTATTCAGCCTACAGAGAGAAGCATACTACCTCTTCCTCCAGATATTAAATGTCTGTGAACAAACAAAGAATGACCCTACTTTCACCCAGATTTCTTTGTAATAGAGCTGTCATTTCAGTTCCCTTGTTCATTTTTTCCATTTAAAATAGCTGCCAATGTTTCTGAAAATCATACAGTGTCAGCTGGCACCAAAAGCATTGAAAACTGCAACGATCTCCTTAGATTCATTGTGGTAGCTGAATAAGAAATTTCATTTCAAGCCAAAGTGAACCAAAGAAATTAAGAATCATTTTCTCAGGTGTCCAATGTCTTTCAAGCATTTTTCTCTTTTCACAACAGAAACACTATTACAAACTGAAAGTATTGCTCGGGCCTCATTTTGTTTTATGTAGTTGCTTCCATAAATGAACATTTTTCGGGGAATAGGAGAGTATATCACCTATTCTAGTCTGGCCCCAGTGACACTCAAGAACAAGTTGATCAACTATGGGATAGCACTGATGGTAACACTGCTTCTGACATGGCCTGAGGCTTCCTGTGGGCTCTCTGGTGGTGCTACATGCCTCAGTACACTGCATGAAGCAACCTTGCTTCATGCCTGCTCTCTGCAGGCACTTCAGTGTTTCTCTTGGGAGCACTTTTTAAGAACAGTGTAGGCACATCCAGCAAGTCCTTTGAAAAAATTGTATGTTAATTTCCTGCCTTCATAATGTACTTGTAAGATAGGTGTGTTTAACCCTCTTTCACATTCTTATGTTCTGGGTAGTCTACACATGGAAGAGCAGCTTATTCTAACTACCATCTGGCATAGTTTCTAGCTTAGCTAAAGTAACAGAGCTTCATGTGTGGGTTTGAAGGTTCCCAGGTTCAGCACTGAAATGCTTTTATCAGAGAGGGTTTTTTAGTTCTATTTTAGTTTGGGTCTGCCCAAAGACATAGTAGATACATTACTTTCAATAAGCTATGAATCACACCCATGCCTAAAATACAGTGATTTTTAGTGGCAAACATGAGATTCTGTTACTTGAGCACTCCAGCAAAAGATTAAGTCTAAAACACTACGCTACTGTTCTACCTGGACCAAATACAAAGGGATGGTACTTACTTAATGCACATTGCAACCCTCATTGAATGAAAAAGGGAGAAGTGCAGTGCAGCTGAAAAATGGATGCTATAGTATTTCATAGTGCCAGGCTGTAATTTATTCAGGGCAATGGGGAGAAACAAAAACTCACTTAGTACTCCATTTTTCCCTACCAGTAAATCAGCAGCTGCTTTTGCCAATAAATTACCCAAGTATGTGCATACCACAGTAGTGTTCAAAAAGAATATGTTAAAGACAATGTAACTACAGCTTAAGGTAAGAAATACAATATGAAGTGTAGATATAAGCCAACAGGAAAAGATGGACATTCTTTGTATTAATTAGCTAAAGCTAAGTAAAGTGATGTTTAATCAGTAAACAAACATTCCAACTTGATCTTTTCCCAGTAGGTCATTAATATTAAAGATGAGAGGATTTTAATCCTGCAGTTTTGTACAATACCTAAAACATGACAGTCTTGATTTTTATCTGCCTGAAGAAGTATTACAGTTATCATGGTAAATAAATTCAAAACTTTGAGCAAGAAAATTTACTCTTATTCTGAAGTTGATTTAGTGACTTTATCAATTATATTTTGCCAGTTGAGCCAGACTCCAAATGCATCTCATTCTTTACCCTTTGGGATAGAAATCTATATTACACAGGCCCACACAAGGATCACATTCAGGCAGAGAGACACAAGTTAGATCTAGTTTCTCTCATGTTCTCTGTCACTAGTGCCTTTCTTAGACATAATTTTTGATACTTATCATACTTGTTTCCTCATCTTTCTTAGCATAATCTTTCTTTTTTAACAGAGATCTCTCTGTTAAAAAGACACTCTCCGTTTTTATTGTGAGGGTGTACAGGGACCCTGACCCTGAATACAGCTCCAGCATGCTGGGCTAAAGACATAGGCACAAAAAAATCCAGGTCATAAAAACTTGAAACCTAAACAAAAAGGTGGGGCTGGGAAGAGGAAATGCTACACATGCTGTTGTGAGCAAAGAACTGAAACACAGGGAGATTAATGCCATTGTTCAGCAAAACCCTTAAGCATGAGTTCAGGATGGCATTATTGGCAAAAGGAATGTCTACAGCCCTTTGTGATTTGTGCTGAACAAGTTTGGGAAGCTTCTTTCAGGGAAAAAAATATCAGTATAACATATCTTGCAAATACAGCTCTAATCAGAGAATCATTAGGAGCTATAGGCCTGTTTTACAGGAAACAAAAATGTCTTACACTCAAAAGCAGACCTTGTAATTATGAAATGGACTTTGTTGCTAAGAGGTGACAGATTAAGTTTTCATGTTGAGTAGAAAAAAATTACTAGATTTTAAACTGGACTTAATGAATTTAAGTTACTTTTACCTAAATTAGTTGTTTTCCTATGGAGATATACATTGCAATGCCTTCGTGTTGGTTACTTGTGGTCATTTTCCACTAATAAGCCCCACAAATTTATAAGAAGTCTAGTGTGCATTTAGCATTTCTAAACAGTTTCTAAGACAGAAGCATAAAAAATAACCATTACCCTAAGTAATGGGGTCCCAAGCACTGTCCCAAGACCATTTAATCACAACAGCTACTGGACAAGTAGCATTTAAGTTCACTGAAGTCATGTAGCAAGTTTATTTTTTCTCTGCTTATCTCACCTTTTTTTTTTGCAGACAAGATAAGCTGTTCAGGAGGCTAAATTACCCCTCATCCTTTGTCACAGCTATTGAAGCAAAGCTTAGATTCAATGAACTGATAAAATAGATGGTATATAGAGATTTTGTTACTAAATGAAACTTGTTCAACTTCACTGCCAGGATGACAATGAAGGAGAAAAAAACTGTGAAAGAACTGAAGAAATAAGAACAAGTTACACAGACTGTGCTACCAAAGGAAACTAAGAACCATGCCAAGAGCAGGTTTCAGTAAGTTGCCATAGCTTTACTTACTATACTTCTAAGTCTCCAAGGGAAGTAACGCAATCAGAAATCCTCCTTTAGGATATGAAGCCTGTCATCTTCTTAACAACAGTGAATGAGCCATTTAAAGAGGTTTTCATGTGCAGTGAACTTTGCAGAGAAACTCCTCACCAGCAAACATTGCACATAGTGGTAAAAGCTCACTTTGACCAACTCAAAGAGCAAGTTTCCCATTAGGTTTGCCCAAGAATGCCTGCAAATCATGCGATTAATCCATTTGGGGGTCTGCCTCTGAGCTTTATTTGTGTATACATACATTGCATTACTATTATTGACCCTTGTGCATATTGTTTAACATCATCCATTAGTGATGCTGTCAGACACTTCCCACTGTAACACCTTGTTTACTATTTTTTTTAAGCTTGCAAAGCTAAATGGGCAGAAATTTTCCAGGCAGGTGTCTGCCTGAAATCACACTTTAATCGAGAAATTCCAGAAGAATAGTTCAGCTAGGAACCCATCCAGAGGAAAATGTTTTTGTTTAAATATTAAAAGCATTTATCCTTTCTTACAGAAATTCTACTGGCCTCTGGCTCTGCAAAAGTACTATGACATCTGGCAGGGCTGAGCTTTTCCATCAAGAACATGCCTTTTGACACCATGGTCAAAATCACCCCATATGGCTTCTTTCAAAGCCCTTGCAAAGTCAGGGTTTGCATGGAGAAGTCCAACAGAAACTTTCCAGCATTTCTGAGATTTAAAAGCTAAAGTTTCTGAAGACTTGCCTTTACTAAGAGTGCTTGAGCCCCATGCTACTCCAGCTGCAACTGCTGCTGACCAGAGTGACAAGGTAGTCCTTTCCCTTTCCACTGTGCTCCTGAGAGAAATGGCAGGTTTACAGGCAGCAGCAACGCACATGAAAGGGAAAAGGGAGAAAAACAAAATGAAACAGAGATTTTGGCTGGAAAGCCATCTGAAAGATCCCAGGAGTTGCAAGAAAAATAGATCCTCAGTGTTCAGGCAAAGGAGACTTTTTACTTATGTTGCAAATGAATCCAAAAAACCCCAATTCCTGAGTTTTTGCTAAACAGGAGTGAAAACAGGAAAATGCTTTTGCTTCAGCACTAGTTTCCTGCTCGGAAGTTCTATTTTCTACAGAATATCTACTCTAAATTTATAATTTAGTTGGAAGGACAAAGGTTGCCATTGCTTACCAGCTTAATCAATTCATAAGATCTTCAATGCTGTCAGATTTTTGTGAAGCTTTATGAAATTAATACTACAATTATTTAGAAAATATGAATATTACATATATTACAGAGGCAGCCATCAGTTCCTGTAGTATTTCCTCTTGACATCCTCTTTTTGCTCTTCTACATGAAACTACTTTTGTTCACAGTAGTTTTCTAGCATATCATAAATAACTGTATTTAAATCCTACAATCATCCAAGCAGCAGCTACTCCTAAAAAGGAAGGGGCTCTGGGATTTGAGTTCAAATTCAATTTAGTTTAGTCTCCAGTGGCCACTGCTTATAAAACTGAACGAAATTTGTCGCAACTGGAAACTTCTGCTGAAAAAGAAACTTGCAAGTTCCCCAGTACAATGAAGTACACAGCTGCTGTCAAACTCTGCTTTCTACAGGGGTGGAGGATGCAGAGAACAACAGTCATATTTTTCTAATTTCTTTTCCAGGACCTAGGCATACATATATTATCCTTCTTAAAGTTTACTGTGAAACATGGTCAATTAGGAAACCCCACTACTTTCAATGCTGTTAGCCACCACATTATTCAGGGTTTGCTTGAGAGTCTTGGAACCTTTAAGATAGATACTCAATTGTTGTGTTACTGAATAAATTAGGATGGCTCAATATACCTGAAAAAGTATTTTATGAACATTTTTTTCTCCCACAAAATAATTTACAAAAATGTCTTACTCCAAAGATGACTGTAACCTAACTCAGGTGTGTGTGATGCTAGACTCTTGCACAAAATCATCTTACATACTAGTAAATAAAATGGGCTGGTGACAATGGTGCTGCGACTGCACAGCTGATACCTTGCAACTACATTTTCCCCAACCCAACATATTGTGGTTTCATCTACATAAACAATTAGCAGCACTACACTGTTCCAGAAGAAATGCCTAGATATTCTTGAAGATATTAGTGGGCAAAAGCCAAGCCCATACAAAGGAGCATGCTGACAACTTATCTATAGGGACACTAATGGTATAACATAGGTATCTACCTCCTCTTTATATAAACACAAACAAAGGTCCCCATCCTTGTTCTGGTTTGCTGAATAATCTATATTGTTAATATTGTGATCTCTTTTCTAATGCAAGAATCAGCCTTCCTCCATTAGGCACCAGCAGAGGTGAAGTTCTCACTAGTTACTCCCCAAAGAGACATGTACTTTAAATGACTAAGGTGACTTGGGTTATCAACACTGGTCTTGATGCTTCAAGACATGGCACATAATCCACCACTGGTTTCAGAAAAACAGTCTTAGTGTTAGGAAGCCTTTCAAAACGCATATATTTTTTATGCATTTTATGAATATGCATATTAATAATTATATTATTCATATTATGTATTATTATATAAGGAGTCCTCAAGAATTATTTCCAGAGGAAGAAACCAGCAAGAAAATTCTCAATTCTCTCCACAGCTTCTTCACAAAGAGTGCAATAAAACTATAACAGCGCACATAAATTAGGATATTCCCCAGGGTTTTATTCCTATATGCTTTGGACTTGTCATGTTATTCCAACCTCTATTCACCTGCTGCTTTACATGTTTGGCAGTGTCTTGGCATGAATTGAACTTTCTACTTCTTTTCCTTATTTTCCTTTCCTATTTTACTTTCACTAGAATCAAAACATGCCATGACACAGACTTACCTTGCCTCTCTAAAGCGTTTAGGTATCCATATTCAAATCACTTTCTGTTTCCCCTCAGCTTGGTTTGCCTTTTATTTCTTGATCAAGCAGAAAATTACATGAGAATCTTTTCTTCTGCTAAGAAACATGGTATATTCTCATTTAATACATTTATTGTTGTCACAAGCTGACAGCATATTCAAAATCTAAAAATAATTTTGAAGTCTTCTTCCTTTTTTTTTTTTATTTTTATGTCTATAATGAAATTCTTGTTATTATTTCTAGCCATTTCTCTCTAACCAGTTAAGAGAGGGATGCTATGGAAAACAGACAACAATTGTGTCCTTTAAATGCGTATTGATGTACTGAAGACAAAAATCACTGTTATTTATTTCAGATATTTACTTTTCATTATTTCATTCTCTACCACTTTCACCACTTATCAGAGAATCATCTATAAAACAGCACTTTGGAGTTCCCCCAAGGTATTCATACATATTTCATCTTTGCAGAAGTTGCCTAACATACCACTCATATATGAAAATTCCTAACTGGAAGTCCAGCAAAAGAATGGAATAAAACTGTTAAGGACTGTTAAGAAATCAAATATATGTAAAATTCATTCCAAAAAGTGAGCAACGGTACTAGGACTTGAAAAATCTGAATACCCACTTGAGTATTGTACTATTAGATATTCCTGGGAAGAAAAAAAATGCCACTGCTTTATTGCTCTTCTAGCCTTCTCACTAACTCCTGTCACATTCAGTAGATTTCCTCCTCAGGAGTTCACAATAAACTAAAAGAACAAATCTCTTCTCACAGGGAGAAATATATTTGTGGTTTATCTAAGGGCACTTGACTGTAGCATATTCACACTTTATTAGGATGTGGGTTTGGGTAAGTTTAGTGTCTTTGGTAGGTCATAAAGCTTTCTAATTTATATGTAATCTAAGATATCTTAATAGCTAAATTAAAGTGGGTAGGACAAATAAAGCCACATATCTCTACATGTGTTTATGAGGCTGCAGCTTTAACAGCAATCAATGATGCTTGTTATTGCTTTTTTATATGACTTATGAACAGCTGGGGCCCATACAAAGACTTTAGGAAGGTAAAATTCACACCAGCATTCAAGAGGGAATGAAGAGAAAGCATCATATGATACACATATTCTTTTCTCTTAGTGGAATAATGGAGAAGATATGGAGATGAATTACCAGTAAACAAGCAAAAAACTGAACCATGTTTCTTAAAATGTGCAAAGTGATGACGAATAAATCTCACCAGGCAAATATGTTTAATTCTTATGGTAAAATTAAGTGGTCACTTACTTCTATGTGTAGTATTTGTCTACCGATCAAAGTAGGGCCAGGGTATTAGGGAGCAAATATTGATAATTACATTAAAAGGATTTGATTGTTAGGTAAAGTATTGATAATGGATCAAAACACTTTACACCGCACTACTTCATTTAGCTGAAATTTTTATTTGCTTTAATAGCAATAAAAAGTAAATTTTAAACTTGCAAAAGGCTAAAGATTATTGGAAAGTAACTGTGGATCTGAATGTTCACAATGTACACAGAAATTTCTCATAATTAGTGCTGAATCCAGCCTACTGGAGATTTTTTAGTAACAATATCGCAGATGATGAAGTCATGCCTTTTTTGTTTTGTAGACTAATCTGCCAGGACACACAGATGGTACATGGAGGTGAAAGTACTTTGGTAAAAATTTTCCTCTTTACATACTTTTCATAAATGATTTGACATACTGTTTCCTGCTCTGTGAATTTCAACCTTTAAAACTCTGAACATGAAAACTGCTTGCTTGTAATTTCTTCTTTTTTAAAAAATGTAATCAAGCCTTGATCATTTACACTTAAGTAATCATTTACTATGAGTACTGTGAAGAAATTATTTTCATCTGAGTAAGAATTGTGAACAAAGTTCTTGCCTGAAGAACTTGCCTTTTTTACTTTCTAGAAAATTCCTAATGCTGACAGCGTAAGCCCTCCTGAATATGTTGGCCAGATTAATGTCCTCCCTCATAACAGGTATTTTTTTCTGCTTCTTGTTTAAATAATTGATCTTTCTGTTTTCCAATCTGCGCTTTACCTATGAACACATTGATCTATGTACTTCTGAGATTATTTGCTTTAGAGTTGTCTGCAATTCTGAAATAGACAATGCCGTTTGACACTAAGTGCTTCTACCCTTTTATGTCTTGCCTATTTGTCTATAAAGTCCTTCCCAGAAAAGGTTTATATACTCTAAGCAATATTTCAGAAGATTTAGTGATAGCAAAGAGTATCCATTTGATGTTAAGAAAATATGAATTCCCACCTTTTTGATTACTAGATTTCTAATATTTATGAGCAAGCAAATAAAATTTTCCTTCGCTTCAGGACCACCAAAACCTTGACTTTATTTCCCTTCTCTCATAGGACATAAATGACAGCTCCATGAAGTCCTTTATATCAGGTACCATTAAGCTATTTGCTTTCAGAGTCTTTCTTCCATACACTTGAACCTAACCTAATGAAAGTACTAGAGCAAAGCCATTTACTTTGTGCTAATTGTTTCTAACTGCTTATCTATAGGTCTAATTTTTTCTCTTCACAAATTTTATTCCAGTGGATGCACTACTATCAAACAAGGGACTGAGAACACTAAAGCCATTTGTTTGATTCTAAAGGGACAGAGGTTTGTATTCATATCCTAGGCTCAGACAGAAGAAGAGGTGAGATAAATTTAGTCAGGAAAAAAAAAAAATATTTGCACCTTGGTCTACCATGGGTGAGTTTAAGCAGTTATAATTTTCAAAACAAGAATATAATGAAAATATTTGTATTCCTTCTCTGCAACAGTGTCAGTGGGTTTGGATTCCAGAAGCATTGTGAAGGTGTGGTCTCCAATGTGAACACAATGCAGCTGCAAAATCATTTTTTGGAGTTTATAATGCAGTAGTATTAGTAGCTGGTGTGTTAAATGGGCTGTTGCTTTACAGTATAGAAAGGGGGTCAAAGTAAAATAAATTAGATGGTATAGAGAGGAATTAAGATACTTAAAAGGGATCCTCTGAACATTCAACAATTATGGCCATCTGATAAATTGTAGAGCACAAATAAAGACTCACAACAGCAAGATAGAAGCTAGTGTTTGGTAGTAGAACACTCAACAGCAGAGAAGAAAATACTATCATTTTTGCAACACATTTCCTAACACTGCATTATATATTAATTAAAGCTAACTTTGCTTGACTTCAACTCACGACTAAGGAAACATTTCCTGGCAGAAAATCCCTCTTGTTTTCAGAGAGGCATGTTCATATCTTTCCTGACACTGTGCAATGAACATAGGCTGGAGCTGACAATATTTGTTGTGGCTTTTTTACCATCATACAGTTTACCCTTCTGCAAAGCATAATTGCCATCTGCATTTCCATATGCAGAGGTCTAACAATTGAGGCTCTGTTGTTCAAATAATGCACAAACGCACAAGAGTGGCTTCCAAATCCAGGTGCTTACAATGTAAATAGCTTGAAAGCTTTGGTTTTCCCCTGCCGTGTCAGCAGCACTGCAATGCAGGCTCACACTTAGCACACGCCTCAGCTTCAGGTGATCGTACCTTCTATACCCTAAAAGTAGGTTAAGGCTAAATTTCAAGTCAATACTACTCCCTTGACCATTCCCACTCTTTGTTCTTGCCTGACTCACATTTCTCCACCTGTAAGCTATCTGGTTTGGTCTAGTTTCAAATCAACCTGTAAACCAACACATAGACAGGATGGCCAGAAAGTCACTCACATGTGACCTTGAGCAGCAAACTAAGATGACAACAGAAGGATACACCCATAGAGGCAGAAAGTAGCTGCCCCTATTGTCTTTTATGCTGTGCACTGTTAAAGTGCACATGGTGTTCTGAGGAGACAAGGACCCTGCTGATTTCTCAAAGTGAGAAAAGCACTGAAGTTTCTTGCAAAAGAAGCTTGTTCCAGCTTATTCGAGGTGCCCTCAAAAACAGAACTGAGGCACAGCCTCCCTGCCCCACTGACTGCAACCCAGATGGCCCAGAGAGTCTGGCTCAATTGGTAAACTCCTGGCTGAGAGGCTGTATTTTGTGGTGTAGCTGTACCAGTCTATAAACAGGGTTGTCATTAATAAGATTAGTAGGCTTCTTAAGGAAAACAAACTCTGACACCCAGGGGAATACAAGAAATTAAGACATATGATAAAAATTGAGAGGTAATAGGGAGGAATTCTCCCAGGGATGTAAAGTAGCAAGCAGCATTGAAAATAAAAGATATCTACCTATTTTTGTTTGTTTGTTTTTCATGTTGAGCAATAGTAGGTAGTGCACAACTAGCAGGGTCTGGGAAAATAGGGTAGGTAGCTATAGTAAACCTCACTTTTTTAAAGAATATCTATGACCTGAAGGACAAAACAAGAGAAAAAGAAATATTCTTTACATGTATTTCTGCTTGCTTGACTAAAGATTTTATGTCAGAAGAGGAATGAATCATTCATCAGATTCATTGCTTTTCAAATATCACATCTTTTTGGTAACCATGAACATTTGAAAACTTTATCACCTTTCTCTGACAATTTTTGCTGGTCATGAATACTTCTGGATGAGTCCTTGTCTCTCAGATAATTTTTCTGTTCTTATGACATTTAGGTGTCCGTCTTCTTCCTGTCCTGACATACCTTTTTTTCCCACAATATAATCAGATATTTAATACTTTGCATACTGATATTTAATATACTGATTTTTTTTTATTTCTGTGATAATATTTGAGAAAGAGCAGTAAGAAAGAAATTATGCTTCTAGCTCACCCATTCATGTTTTTGTTTAATAATGCATCTGCTTGCTTCATGTAACAAAGAACAAAGAAATTGAAGAAGGAAGGCTCTTGTAGCATCTGGGATTATCTGTTAATTAGTTTACCTCCCTGTATCCTACTGTTAATCAGACAGAACATTTGCACTCACTCTACCCATCCTATGTGTGTTTTGGTTTGTTTTATTAAATAAAATTTTTACTATACAGGGAGAAGATCAAAATCCTCTCTCTTTGAAAAGATTCTAGAAGGACTGGATTTAATTCTGTGCTGCAAGATCAAAACTACAGTAGAAAGACTCATTTTCATTATTAAGTAGTATCTTTGGGCCAGAAAATAATTAAATTCAGAAGATAAATGTCAAGATGATATTTAGTTACTGAAATGTTTTTCACAGTTTTAAGAGAAACATACTATATTTTTAAGTGGCATGCAGTAAACTATGTTGAAAAGAAATAGAATACAAATTTACAATAAGCACAGAAAGTAGGATTGAAATATATGCATGTGCAAAGCACACAAACTCATGAAAAAAAATATTAAAAAAGACACCAAAAAACAGTGCAAATTTTTTTGTTTGTATTTATTTGATTTTGCAATGTGAAAATTACGTTGCATGATAACACAAATCTTATTTACTAGCTTTGATGAACAACTGCAGTAATGGCATGAGATAGCTGTAAGAGGCACCCAAGATGTAACATGACAAACATAGAAGTATTTACATATGCAGTCAACAAAAGCTCAGCTTACTTCCAGCTAATTTTATCTTTTGAGCACAGAAGTATCTGAAAACATGACTTGGTCATTCTAAGAGAAAAGGAAAATTGTATGTGAATTTTGAAGGATAATGATAGCAGCTAAGCTATTGGATAATCATTTAAAAAAGCATTGCTGAGTTATTTTTGTCAGTGCAGCTGTTTTGTTCTTACAGCTCCTGCAATCAGCCTGCCCCTGACCCCTTTCCATTGGTTAGTTTCTTGCCACTGCAAGGTACCGTAGTCCAGCATATACATACATCTTTTAGTTATGAGTAGATTAAACAGTCATTTAAAACCCCAAATATCTAAGCTTGCATCACTAACTTTGCTGCCATTTGGAATGCAGAATTGCTGTGCATAGTTACTAGTAATTATTTCAGATACATCAATTTGTGAAAAATTAGTATAATTTTCTCTGTGGCTCTGCTATTCTTTCTCATTTTGTCTCTTACATGACTGTTTTTATGTATAAAAACTGTTCATTTCTATGTCTGAGGGACTTCATAAACTGTTGGCATAGACAATTTTAATTACTTTAACAACATAAAAACAAGATTAATACAGCACAGCAGGCAGAAATGTTATCTAACCTTTGAGCTCATCTTGACAACAGTTAATGTCAGCATGCAGCTGGAGAAGGACCAAGCTCTGATGCTTTTATTCACTGTTAGAAAATACTGGGAGAGTCTTAATGAGGGTGAATGATGTGTGCCCTCTAGTGAACAGGGCTGAATGCATTCCATGTTGCATATGCAAACTTGATGGTGGTATTTCCTAGAAAATCACAAGTCAAATAACCATAGTCATCAGCAATAACAGTACACCAGCCCACAGGCATCACCTTGCTGGAAAGAACAGGCCTGGTATTTATGGCAATACCTGCTTTTGTGACTACGAAAGTCACTTCAAAGCTCTCCAACTCAGGTGTATATGCCACCATTAACATATGGCAGGGTCTTAGTCTCTTCCTGGAAAGGAAACAGCACACTCTCCATGAGAAGACCACAGCCAAAGACCACTGAAAAGTTTCTGATCTCCTAGTCTTACAGCCAAGGTGAGAGTTTGGAAGGAGAAAAGGATAGATGTAGTATCTTAGTATCAAGAAAATATGATAGGACAAGGAAGAATGTCTTTAAACTGAAAACTGGAGGATTCAGATTAGATGTAAGGAAGAATTACTTCACTATGAGGGTGTTGAGGCACTGGAACACATTGCCCAGAGAAGCTGTGGCAGCCCCATCCCTGTAAGTGTTCAAGGCCAGGTTGGATGGGTCTTTGGGCAACCTGGTCATGTGGAAGGTGTCCTTGCCATTGGCAAGGTGGTTGGAACTAGATGACCTCTAAGGTCTCACAACCCAAATCATTCTATGATTCTGTGATATGTGAATGGGCAGCACTTTCGCATAAGGTTTAGCCATCCAAACTGAGAGAAGGTTCAGAGAAAATGTAGTACAATTCCTTCTTTAGGATCCAAGCGGCTGCAACATTTAATAAAGATTGGACCTTAAATCCACCAATCTCTCACCCATCTATTACACATTACCCCACCTATTAGGGGAACACCCGACTCCCACATCCATTTCCAATGCTTACTGTAAAAACATTGCAACTTCTACTTGCAAATTAACATTTGTTTAAGTATTAAAAAAACAATTGTCCTAGGTTTAGCAGTAGCTGTCAATTTTTCTGCTTCTTAGCAGTTAGTGCAGTGTTGTGTTTTGACTATTAGCCTGGGAACAGAGCTGATAACACTGATGTTTTTAGTTGTCACTAAATAATGTTTACTTTGACCAAGGACTGTCTGAGTCTCATGCTCTGCCAGGGAGGAGGGGAGGCCGGGAGGAAGCAGAGAGAGGACACCTGACCAAAACTAGCCAAAAGGGTATTCCATACCACTGCACGTCATGCCCAGGGAGGTAATTGGGAGTTACCTGGAAGGGCATGCTCTTCCTGGTCAGGCTCCTTTTCAACAGGTGGTATCGTATTCTCCTCCCGTGTTATTTTTCTTATCATTATTATTATTGGTGGCAGCAGCAGTGATTTGTGTTATACCTTAGTTACTGGGCTGTTCTTATCTCAACCCGTGGGAGTTACATTCCTTCAATTCTCCTCCCCATCCCTCCACGGGGGGGGGGTGGGGGTGGGGGTGGGGGTGGGTTTTGGGTTGGGGGAAGGAAAGGAAAATGGAGGGGGGGTAGTAGAAACTGGGTTTAAACCACAACAGTTCTTTTTGGCGCCCAACATGGGGCACGAAGGTTTGAGATAATGACAGATCTGACTGGATTAATAGTCACTTGTCACAATGCTGATTTATTGGATCTCAAAGTTGTTTCTCTTGATCTCACAGTTTCAATATATTGTACCTTACTTAGTGCCGGCATTTGCTGTGTTAGTGTTTTTCAAGTGTGGGGCTTGGGCTAAGGTTCTTGTCTCATTGTACTTTATGATAATGACTTGTAATACAATAGAATCATTGATCATGAAGCTGATCTGGTTTATGTGCCCAGTGTGGTCACCACCTTTATATTTTGGGAGGTATATAATAAAAGTGCTTAGCAATTACACATCTTTTTTCTCCTTCTTGGGTGGTCAGCCTGTGAAGGAGACATTCTTTTACCCTCCCAGTCAAACCTCAGAACAAATATGGCAATGTTAAGCTCCATGAGGTTTACTTTGTCCCTTTAATAAAGTTAAGATAACTTGTAGCTCCTGTTGCTCTACTGTCCTGGTTTAAGCCCAGCCTGTCAATTCATCCACGCAGCCCTCGCTCACTTCCCCACCTTCCTCCCCTCACTCCCAGAGGGATGGGGAGGAGAATCGAAAAAATGTAACTCTCACGGGTTGAGATAAGAACACCCCAGTAACTAATGTATAACAGAAACCACTGCTGCTGCCAGCAATAATTATAATGATAAGGGAAATAACAAGGGAGAAGAATACAACCAAGCGCTCACCACCCACTGATCAATACCCAGCCAGACCAAAGCAGTGATCTAGTCCTTCCAGTAACTACCCCCAGTTTTACATGCTGGACATGATGTGCTGTGGTAGGGAATACCTCTTTGGCTAGTTTGGGTCAGGTGTCCTGTTTCTGCTTCCTCCCAGCTTCGCCTCCTCCCTGGCAGAGCATGAAACTCAGAAACTCCTTGGTCAGAGTAAACATTGCTTGGCAACAACTAAAAACATTGGTGTTATCAGCTCTGTTCCCAGGCTGAAAGTCAAAATCACAGCACTGCACCAGCTACTAAGAAGGAGAAAAATGGCTGCTGTCATCTACATGCCTGTCTGAAGTGATTTCTTCATTGCTTGAGTAATTTCCTAAATCAAAACCAGGCCATACATTGTTACAAGTGTAAACATGTCAACATATTTCTGTGAAATTTACATTTCTAATGCAAATCACCATAGTATCTAGAAGTTTTGTGAAAAGCAAAAAGACTCACACTGAATCATCACCAATATGTACAATATTCCCAAAACAAAAATAAATTATTTTACATACTAAATTTTCTTAAAATCAATGACAAAAACATAAAAATATAGAAGATGTCTTTATATAGATATCTTCTGTAGAATAGAAGATACAGAAATATGTATATACTTCCTACCTCAAAGCAAGAGGATTTTCTTCAGTTTCTAGGATTTCCTGAACTTGCAGAGGATCCTTGTTAACTTGCCATCTATTATGCAGAAACCCCAGATGTGTGCTAACATACTGCTGTGCATACTGTCAACCACCTCCCGGATGAGAAGATGTTCTGTGTTTTCTTGTGGATATTTAACTGGAGAATTGGACTCCATCATTAGCCATGTTTAATTTAAATGACAGAACTGTCTAAAAGGACTTTTATTTCCTTAATACTTTTTTCTTAGTAATTTGTTTTTCACTTTATGTCGCCTGTAATCAAAGACACAGTTTAGTTCTGGAAGGGAAGAAAAGAATAGAATCATAGAATAGGTAGGGTTGGAAAGGACCTTACGATCATCTAGTTCCAACCCCCCTGCCATAAGCAGGGACACCGCACACTAAACCATGCCACCCAAGGCTTCGTCCAACCTGGCCTTGAACACTGCCAGGGATGGAGCACTCACAACCTCCCTGGGCAACCCATTCCAGTGCCTCCCCACACTCACAGGAAAGAATTTCTTCCTTATATCCAATCTAAACCTCTCCTGTTTAAGTTTGAACCCGTTACCCCTTGTCCTGTCACTACAGTCCCTAATGAAGAGCCCCTCCCCATCATCCCTATAGGCCCCCTTCAGATATTAGAAGGCTGCTATGAGGTCTCCACACAGCCTTCTCTTCCCCAGGCTGAACAATCCCAACCTAAAAACACTTGTCAGGTAATTTAAATTAATAACCTTTGGCTTTTATGCACTTTTTTTATTCATAAATCTTAACACATCATCTTTATTAGACAATGGTTGCTTTCACTGACAGACACTTAGCTCTTGTGTAGCATTACAACAAGGTGTGCTGTGTTAGGCTTCTGTTTTAGTAGGCTCATCTCCTAGATAGAAGTGCTGGATGTGCCATCCCTACAAGTGATCAAGACCAGGTTGGACTGGGGCTTTGAGCAACCTGATCTAACAAAAGGTGTCCCTGTCCATGGCAGGGGGTTTGGACTAGATAATCTTTTAGGTCCCTTCCAATCCAAACCATTCTATAATTCTATGCTTCACTTCAGACAAAAATTTACTCACTGTCTGCTCTCAATGATTCCAGGTTTTAGAGTACGTTTTACTAGTATCATATCTGTAGTACTCTGAGAAAGTCAAATATTATTAGCTTCTTCTTAAGCCAAAAGGGTGGAGGCTTCAGTTAAATAACACAAAATCCATTCAAAGAGGCATTCAGGTTTGCTGTCTCATCTTAAACCAGCATTTACATTCTTTTTTAGATTGGACGTTCAGTACAGAATTTGGCAGCTTCATCCCCACTGACAAACATAATGTCTGGCTGTACAAGGTCTAGGTTAATCATTAAATATCCATTGTAAATGAAAAGAAGCATGTGCCCAATGGCTTCATGACAGCAACTGGGACAGGCATAAACTACCTAAAATACTCCCACTAGAATAAGAGCTATTTGTCTTTGGCTTTTCATCAACTTTTTTTCTTTCAGGTAATATTTTAAAAGATGCTGTAAGCTCAAGTTTCCTATTGAAAAGTTCTAAAATGCCTTAAGTAGGAAGATTTATCAGGCTTATGATTGACAGATGGTAACAAGCCTCAAGGGATTTATTGAGCCTTTGGTCTCAAAGAGCTCATTATATTTATATCTCACATGCCAAGGGTACAGATTGCAAATCAGGTAAATCTTTGAAGATTTTAATAAATTAAAAAAGAAGGTCCTGAATTGGACCACTGAATGAATTAGACTGGACAACACTGCAAAGCAATGGGGAAAGAAGGACACGACACACATTGTGCAGTGTTCATTGTTCCAGTGTTCAGCTTGAAACGTTTTGCCTTTGTAGATGAATTTGCAGATAGATAAAAAATACAAAATACAATTTAAGAACATATAGAAAATCATGTTTGAGGAATCAGATAACATTTTGACAAAATCCAAATTCCACTGAAGAACATTTTACCTTTAGAGTGAGTGTTCCCCTTGTTCCCCTTCCCTGTCTGTATCAGTGAACTATTTTTCCTTAAAAAAAAAAAACAAACAACAAAACAAACAAATAACACACACAGACAAAAAAAGAATTTTACTAAATTTTCCTTTCAGCATTATATAAAGATTGAAACAGTTGTTCAACCAGGAGAAAAAAAATGCTTATTTTCTCTGCTGAACGACCCAAATTAGAATCATAGAATAGTTAGGGTTGGAAAGGACCTTAAGATCATCTAGTTCCAAGCCCCCTGCCATAAGCAGGGGCACCTTACACTAAACCATGCCACCCAAGGCTTCGTCCAACCTGGCCTTGAACACTGCCAGGGATGGAGCACTCACAACCTCCCTGGGCAAATTCATAAGATGAGTTTTAGGTGATGAAGAGCACTCTAAAATTTAACACAGGAGAGGAGCCACAGAGACACATAAGAAGGTGTCCATCTAATCCTGGCTCTCTCCAGATAGTAGATTCTTGACGTTTCCCAGACCTGAACTAGCTCCTGAAAAAGGACATCTAAATTTCTTCAAGAAGTGAGCCAGTTCTTTCATTCAAAGCTGTGTTTCCCTTTACCAGGTTGATTTTATTCAGTTTCAGTTCTCTACTGATCTCAAGTAGATTTGGTCAAGTATTTCCAGTCTTTGAGGAGGGTGCAGTAATTTAAGAATGTGGGTGCTGTGGTTTAAGCTGAGCCAGCAACCCAGAACCAGGCAGCTGCTCACTCATCCTCCCTCCCCCCCCCCCCCCCCCCCCCCCCCCCCCCCCCCCCGGGGGGGGGGAGAAACAAAAAAAAAACCCCNGGGCTGCTTTTTTGTTATAAGAAAGGCAAATAGGTAAAATTTTAGTAATAACTGAACTTAGAAAACTTCTTTCCCTTGTTTTTTCCCCCTCCTCCTGCCCCTCTCCCAGAGAGATGGGGAGGAAAATCAAAAGAATATAACTCCCACGGGTTGAGATAAGAACAGTCCAGTAACTAAGGTATAACACAAATCACTACTGCTGCCACCACTAATAATAATGATAAGGGAAATAACAAGGGGAGAGAATACAACCACTCACCACCCGCCGACTGATACCCAGCCCAACCCAAGCAGAGATCTAGCCCTTTACCTTGGACACCCTTCCAGGTAACTGCCCCCAGTTTTACATGCTGGACATGACATGCTGTGGTAGGGAATACCTCTTTGGCTAGTTTGGGTCACGTGTCTTGTCTCTGCTTCCTCCCAGGTTCTCCTCCTCCCTGGCAGAGCATGAGACTCAGAAAGTCCTTGGTCAGAGTAAACACTGCTTAGCAACAACTAAAAACATCGGTGTTATCAGCATTGTTTCAAGGCTGAAAGTCAAAAACACAGCACTGCAAAAACTATTAAGAAGGAGAAAAATGACTGCTACTGCTGAACCCAGGACAGTGGGGAATACCTAGTTGCTGGCTTTTGGAAACTATTTCCTGCCTCACAACAAGGGAATGATTGAAGGCGACTATCCGACCAAATTGCACAGAAGGTTCTCATCATGAGACTGATCAATGAAAAGGAGATGTAAGTAATTCTGGGAAAAATCAAATACATTACATTGTAGGTAGACATCTCACCTAACTTCAGCTTTGTGAAAGTCATACTGTTATTTGAAAAGTAAAGATTACTAATATGACACAGTACAATTTACCAGCAGTACAGTGTTCTTTAAACCTCACTAAATCCTTTGAATGTGAAAGACAATTTTGTTTGGTCTTCTGTAAGCAATTGGAAAACTAGACAGTGGACATGTGAAAGTGAATCATCTTTCCTCTTTCTTCCCCCACCTTATCAAAGGCACATCTTTATGATTCTGATGCACTCCCACGCTGTAATTTCCTATAGGCCACAAACAAGAGATAGGAGGTGGTCATCAACTGTTTGCATCTGCAGCAGTGAATCCTAGCTAATATCCCAGTACAAAACCCATTACTTCTCAGCAAAGAGTAAATTCAAAGTTGGCTAGAGAAGTAAAAAAAAGGTGTTAGTACTACTACATTTTCAACAAGTATTGCACTGATTTCTTTCTTTTTCCTAGTTATCCCTAGCCAAGTAGCATAGAAACTGTCCATGACTGATGAAAAAACATAAACTGAAAACAGTATTTTTTTTTTTTTTAACTGAAGGAAGCAAAATCCCTGCAGATTTTTTTTTTTTTCCTCTGTGTGCTGGTATTTAAGCTGAAATATACAGGCAGAAAATCTTAATTATGTATGACTGTTTCAATCCTGCTAAAGGTCTTTGTTGCTTCCAAGGCAGTGATTTCTGTTAAAAGCCAATGACTGAACTAGAAGCCACAGGCCATAAATTGCTTATCTATTGATTAGTCAGTAGAAAGTGCACAATTGCAAAGAGTGAATCAGTTTTGCATGGAGGCACCTTGAGTTTAACAATAAATGTCATATGTAATTTGGGACTAAAAGTGAGTGGTTGTCTTTAGACACAATCTGACAGCTCAAATACGTTTGTCAAACCGGAGGGAGGCTAATAATAACAGCTTGTTCAGGCAAATGTGACATTATCCAGCAAAGAAATATGCTGGAAATGGTTCCCTTTCTATCTACACAAACATATTTTCAGTACTTCACTGATAGTCACTGGCAATAATGTGGCAAATCTCTTATTTCTTCAGATTTCTGTTTTGTTTTGGGTTTGGTTTTTTTAATGTGTAAAATTATATTCTGTGCATGATATGGTGAAATAGTTCTTATTTTTCAGTTGAAATATGCAGAATATTACTGTACTTATTATTATACAGGTAGGTATTGTGTGAATCTAAAACAGTCAAAAGTTAAGACATTGATGGGTATTCTTGTCACCTTTTCTCTTACACAGGCTTCTCTTATAAATGTTTCCAGTTTAATGGCTGATCAAAGTAATAATGTTGTTAATTAATTTCAGACTGCATCTACTTTTTACCTCCTGCCACTCAGTGTTAATTCCTGGGCCTTCCCTGTCACCTCTGTCAAAATATATAAATGTTGCATTTTACTGATGAGCATTAAGGTACCGTTAGTGGTATGCCTGCAGTGCCTCTGTTCCACAAATCATGTGAAGCTGTAAAATGTGTCTTATCCACTCTTGGAAATCTAAGTTAAAACACAGTTAATTTGTGTCTATCTTCGGCAGCCGGAATTCATTGGGACGACTAAAAGGCTGAGAAATACCACATGTAACTCAATACGGTAGATAGTGTTGCACGTTTTGATATTTCACTGTGCACTGTTCTTTTCTTTTTTTAAAAAAAAAAATCATTGAAAATCTAGATGAGCACCTTTTGCATGACCTCAGGCACATCTCATATATATGTGCCTTGATTTTCTCCAGTAGAAGAGCATTGCTTATGGTGATGAAAATCATGGCTGTTGCATGGTTGCCCTAATTCAGATTTCTAAAGTGAGCAACAAATGCCCAGGAAAATACTTTACAAATAAAAATAATCACTGCTGATACCTAGAAATCTTCATGCCACTATTGCATGCTTTTGTAACAGATTTTTAATTTCAGCTTTGTTCAAACTTGATTTATATCCCTCCATTTAAAACTGAGGAATAACCAATTGAAAATTCCTATTTATCAGCCTGGTGCAAAGTGAGAGAACTCCTGCTTCCACAAGTTACTTTCAGGTTTTTGCTATTTGCTTTGGTGTCCCTTCACTGTCCCATCTCTCCTACCAGGTGCTGCTGGAACCACCCATAATCCTTCTGCAAAGACTGCCATTGCCCCTTTGGTGAAGATGGTAAAAGGAAGATACAGGGTGAGGGGGAAAAAAGTCACTGTGATATGGCTAATGCAGGTCAGAGACAAAGTGACTGATTTTCCTAAAATGTTCAACCAAAGCAGCATATGTAGGACTTGGGTCTTTCCAAAGCCACAAAGCTGATGGGGAGAAACTGGAATTATGGCTTTGTCCTGCTATATATTCAGGACTACAGTGCCTTACAGCACCAGGTATTTTCCTCTTGTGCTCAGAGGCCTCTAATTCCAGCATCTGTGAACTTGGTTTGGAGGACAACAGTCCTACCTCCTGAAGTCAGTAAGAGCTGTGGCCACTACTCTACCACTCCTCAGACTGGTTTTGTTAGAACAAAAGGGCAAAATAAAGTTTGTCTTAAGAGCAGGATTAAGAGTTCTCTCTCTGATCTTGAGGCCAAAGGCAGAGATTTCAGTAGCAGCAGTACAAGAAAATGAACTCAAGGAGGAGTCCAGAGACTGGATTTGTGCAGACTCAAATCACTGACTATCAGTAGGCAGCTGACAAATAAGAAGCTACCTGGATCTAGCTCAAGTAGAAAGGCAATTCAGCAGCAAGGATAGGTATAATAAAAGAATCTCTCTAGGCTGATGTAGATCACCACCATCATTCTTTCTTGCTTTTGTTTCCATCCAGATGAATTCTAGTAATTTCAAGCATATTGACTTGATTTCTCTCTGGATTTTATTTTATCTCCTTGCATTCTGATAGGTTTATTACGCAATAACTCTGCAATGAGTGGTTGGTGGGAAATAATTATTCATTTAATTATTTGTTTGCCTTTGATATAATAGTGTTCTAGAATTTGTTTTGGAACACCACATTTCTCAGGAGTCTTAGCAGTTATTTTAAGATTGTAATCTAGCAGGCGCCCAGATGGGTTGGGCTAATAAAACCTGAACAAAAGCTTTGAAATAACGAATAACCATTTCCATTGAATAAATGTGAAGCAATATGGGCAGACCTTGCTGTCCTTTCCTACCTAGTAAAAAAATAAATAAGACTGTTATTTATTTAAATAAAAAGGAAAAATGCTCCCAAATACCTGTCACTACAGAAGCTAAAGAAATTTTTACTTTACATACAACCTTTCAGTTGCAGTCTTCCCAAAGCAGCTACAGAGGAACATCATGCCATTCCTGTGCAATCCCGAAGAGCAACTTCCAGCAGCCTCACAGCAAAGCTAGCAGAAAGGTGATAAAGCCTACTGTTTTGGAGTCATGACCAGAATGAAAAGCAGGGTTCTTCTTACATGGTTTTCTAATTCTTCCAGCAAGAAACAGAAAAAAACTTAAAATCCAAAATGATGGCACTGCTTTTTGCAGAGCCTGCACTGCATTGTTGCAGGGATAATCCATCATTACGGTACTTGCTGGGGTGTGAGGAAACCCACGTTGGACCCAACTTCTCATTGCCTGCTTTGGCAAGGAGGTCTCAGTCCCATTGTGGCATATCAGACATGAATGTCCTAGTATTCAGATGAACAGGTGTGCAGTACCAGAAATATTGGCATGGTTGGTTTTAATTTGCTGGCAATTATTTTGCTGTGACAGGAGAGCATCTAAAGGTGCCCCTCTTAAACCACTTCACTTTTTTTTTCTATGGTGCTTAACACTTTGTTTGCTCTGGAATAGAGTGAAGGCACCCAGATCTCCTCAGAAGATCCTCGCACTCTGCTCAAGACAGAAAACAGACTGTGACCATACACAGTAAGCATTATTCAAAATCTAATTGATAAGAAAAATTCATATCTGGTTTTAAACCCAAAGAACACAGTTTTTTCTCTATACAATAACATGGATAATGGAAACTGTAACTATTTAAAAGTGGATAAAAACATTCAAGAAACTTGCAAAACTTTTGTAAGAAAATAGGTGACAGAAATGGTAATTTTGTTTGACAAAAACTGAGTATACATTTTTGGCCAGGTGCTAAATTTTCAGAGACATAAGTTTAAAATAACTTAAAACAGCTATTTAACTTTGACTAAGTCAGAAATATATTCATTACATTTTCTTCAGTACAAGAGATCATTGTTTTAAAAAGACTGCAATTGCTTTTCATTAGGCAAAGAATAATCTTCAGTAAGTGGAAAAGCTTTTATGGACCACTGGTAAAAATCATGTCAGAAAATGTTTCATACAAAACCTTTATAATTGGTATATAGAAGTAATAAAATAAGAGGGTAAAATTATAAGAAGGTAAAATTGTTCTGCTTTCATCTGAGGAATATAAATGTGTATGGGAGAAACACATGCAGTACCTTTGGGGATAATCTACTGTATCAGTCTAGGAATCAATTCTGGCAATACCTTGTTATTCACAGTTTAGTATTTTTGTGAACATGAACATTTTTTTTGCTGTTCCTCCTAGAAAATCAGTGTGGACCTTAACTGCTTAAAAGATACTTCATTAAGTGCTGGAAACAGAGGATCATATTCTGCCTGTTGTAACGAGGAAGTTAGTTTAATATCTGGCTTCAGTACAATCTTTACACTCTTCTTAATTATTTATTTTTCTTTATTTACTCTTATTTGTTTTGTATGCAAACATATTCTGTTTGGAGGTGGAAGTAATTTCTTATACAACATAAGCTTGTATGTTTGTAAAAAAATAAGGGTATTTCAGGCTCACAAGCCCTTCTTAAAGTGTTCAGCACAATAAAATTGAGGGCTGAGCATGTAGTTATCTTTTGAAATAAAAATCAAAATATAAACGTAGTAAAATAAAAGTATAATAAAATGTAACTATAGTATTAAAAAGTAAATGATAACATTTGAAAAAGCAAAACTATCAGTATATTGCTTTTTAAAATATTTCTTACTCCAAGGGACCATCCACTAATATTTAAATAAAAATAAAAAAAAGTGAAACAACTAAATTCAAACTTCATAGCTCTTCTATAGCATAAGCTGACTGGACCTTTCCACAACTCTAAGAAGACAAAACAATTCCAAAGTGAAAGCTGAAGTAGTTGGTTCTCTTTGCAGTGACAAATGTGTTTAAGAAAAGGGTCCCACATGGATTTATAAACCTTTTATTTAAAAAAAAAAAAAAAAAAAAAAAAAAAAAAA
>NDXB01021035.1:58712-101294 GCA_002631895.1 Agapornis roseicollis
AGACAGTTTTAAGATAAGGACAAAAAAAAAAAAAAATAAAAGTGGATGAACTGCAATGTAAAAAAGATAGTTCTGACAAGACTAAAAAGAGAACAGATCAACTGAACCTGCCAGCACAGGAAAAACCAGTCTGAACAGGTGATCTTTCTTTCATACTTCTTAAAAGAAATACCTGGCTCTCAGGGACACACTGTGGTGGGCTGATGCTGGCTGAACACCAGATGCCAACCAAAGCTACTCTATGATTCCTGCTCCTCACGTGGAAGAGGAGAGAAAATATAAAGAAAGACTCCTGGGTGGAAAGAAGGGCAAGGAGAGATCATTCACAATTAATGTCATGGGCAAAACAGATTTCACTTAGGGAAAAGTATTTTAATTCATTATAGATCAAAATTAGAGTAGGATAATAAAAAATAAAACTAAATCTTAAAACAACTTCCCTCACCCTTCCTTTCTTCCTGGGCTTAATTTTACTCCCAGTTTCTCTACTCCTGCCTTCAAATACTCCTCCAACTTCTTTCATATTATTTGTTTAGAATACAATAAGTTTAATCCTATCTTTTTGGAGTACTCCAGAATCTTCCCATATATCTATGTCTATTTTTAACTCATAGCAGACCAGTAAAAATGAAAACAATAGGAGCTTTGGAAAAAGAGGCAGCTTGGGAAGTAAAAAGCAGAAGAGGTGTCACATACAACACTGCTACAAAGCTGATAGGACTCTTAAATAAGGTAATATAGAGAGTGGACAGGAGTCAGCTGAGGGAAAGAAAGGCTGTATATAACCTGTAAGAGCAGAAAATATGTGTTCAGCATAGCTGCCATCATGGAAAGTAAGCACTTTCTTGGCAAGAAATGAGCCTGAATTCCAGCTTCTCACTTAAGGCTCCATTTGCTTTCCCTGCTCCCTGTTGTAGGACCTCAGGAACTCTAAAATCGCAGTGTCTTTTGAGTAATGTGACAAAATTCAAGGTTAAGTCTATTCAGGTTATTTTAATTCTCTTGCTGTGATTTCTGTTCATATGCACAATTCCTGCTGCTACAGAATGTAAATTGATATTTACCATTCATATCTGTAAGCAGATTTATAGTTAACATTTTGTATTTAGCAGAAAGAAATGCAGACACTAACATAGTTCATTTGAAATATGTTCCTGCTACAGAAATGACATACTATTCATTGACCAACAACTTTTGCTTGCAATTTGTTTCCTCACTAGGCAGCCATCACTGTCTCATGCCATACAAGAGTGCTTCAGCCTGAAACATTAGCTGCTAGCATCCTGACAGCAAAACACACAACCTTGTCATGCCATATGAAAAAGCATTTATCTGGTGAAGCATCGATCTCCAGAAAGACCTTCTTAAAGCTAAGTATTCTATTAAGAAACACAATTTTTAAGAAAAAAAAATAAAAATAGGAGAATATCCAGTCTATATGCAGTTTTTAGTTCCTTAAGGTTTACCAGTTCCTGCAACTCTAACCATCATGCTCAACTGCATCATGTCTCTGTAAACGTGTATGAAAAACTCCCCATTTCCTTCCTCTGCAGAGTTTTCAACTATTTAGATTTCCTAACCTTCAAACTCACTTCAGATTACAGCTTGGAAGTAAGCCACTGGTTATTATATGCTCTTTTACATATTGTTGTTTTTCTTCTCTTTCCAATATACTATTATTAAGACAGACTAACATATTTCATAAAAGAAAATGCAGTAACTGTGTTCAACAACTTTACTTCAGATCCCATGCCATATACCCATTAAAAAGCAGCTTTACATTGTATAGCATATCACAACATTCGCTTCCTGTTTCGCTCCTTTTGCAAAGCATAATTGACTTTTATAGTTAAGGAGGATAGTGGATTTTAGCCTTGTACCCCCTCAGTATGAAAACGTGTATTTGTCACCATTGTCCCTTTTTAAGCTTTCCAAACTGCAGAGCTTCTAAACAAAGGGTACCACAAGATGAACATATTCTCCAGAGGGCAAACTCTAGGCTCAGCTATTGTTACTACTCAGCCACTGAAAAGCTTATATGTGCATGCAATCACCAGCATGAGAATATCTGACAAATGAAATTGTAGATAGGAGAATAAACCAGGAAATAATAAATGAGAAAGCACAAGACAAATTTATTCTTGAAAACTCAAGTGCGTTTGTACATGAATAGTATTGTGTTCAGTTTAGTCCAAGATAGGCCATTTACAGATTGAATGAGTTTCAAAACTGCATTCCCAAAGGAAGCTTTTTTAGTTTTGGGAAGACTGTGCATATGTCAGGATTCTATCTGATCCTTTTAATACTCAGGGGGAAGAAATGCATCAGTGGATAAGGCAAGTAGATTATATAGCAGATAACAATTTGGTGAAGACAGATTTTTCATGACAGTTAATGTAACACATCTGCAAGAGATATTACCCATGAAAGTCCATACACTGATAGAATGTCTCATAAAAGGGGGGAAAGAGAGGAGGAAGACATTTCTCTAGCTTTTTTTTTAGCATATTATTTTCTTTATCATCTTATTATTACATATATTTTTCATAACTCATCTGCCTCACTTTTATTACTGAAGGCCAAATGGAATTGAAAAGAAAACCTTATTAAATACAAAACCTAAAAGGAATGTGTTAGCCTGACCACCAAACATCCCCAGACAAGATGGTGATAATTTATTTACCAGTGCAGAGAAAAATATTTTCACTGTAAACTTAGATCTTACAAAACCAGCCATAAACAACCTACCTTCCCGGTGCTACATTAGATAGATATTGCATTAGAAGAAACTTTAAAATGGTTTGTAAATTAAATAATATTCAATAACTTATAATGATGTCAGGCGTTAGTATGTTGTTTTTAATGATATCTTTATTATGTCATGAAATCATAATGTAAGTGGTTATATGAATAATTAATCTGAACCCATTGAAGATGTCCAGTTTTATATGGCACATTTATTCTAAATGTATGTATCTATATTTGCAATCAATTACACCACTAGCTTCAGCTAGTCCTGCCATTTTTCACCGGGGTTCTAATTTGGCCTTTATCTTGCTGCACATTTCCAAAATATTAGCTGTGAGATGAAAACCTCAATTTTCTTATTTTAAAGTTCACTATTTAATACTGCAAATGCTGGTACACAGAAGATGGACAAGAACTACTTACAGATCACGTGGACTGTGAGAAACATTTGTATGCAGACACATACAAACACATAGCTTTTCTGGCCATCTTTCTGAAGTCATGATTTTCTTATGCACATTCATGTTGCATCCTAGCAATTAAACAGACTTTAATAAACAAAATCTAGAGGCCAATTTCATTAACACTTGAATGATAGCACATCGAAACAGCAATATCCTATCTTTGCACCTGGCAGATACTGTGTTATTTTTCAGGCACATGCAGTCTTTGCCTCAAATGAAACAAGTCTTTTTGTATGCAGTGAGCATTCAAAGCCAGGTGCATTGACAAGAACACATTATTTTCAATCACAGAGCCCAAGCACAATCCCACGCCCTTCGCTCATATTCTATCACAGTACAGCAGCTATCTCTTCACAAGAACAGTTCTCATCCTTCATCACAACTCAACAGCAATTCCAGAACAAAAGCATATGAAGTGTTATTACAGACCTGAAAGCTTTCTGGATAGAAGGAGCATGTACAGAGAAGGATGCTCCTTACATTTTTATTCCTAAAATATGGCAGCTACATATTTTGCAGTTTTGACTTGTGAACGCTGGTGGATTTAACTTAGTGGCTAAAGATGTTCCTGCCACAAGATATCCACCCATATATGTTCCTTGATTGCTGTTGCTATTCAGGAAGTTAGAATAGCCCTAAACCCACTGCAGAGTAGTCATGTAAACTGATATTCATTTCAGTTACCTTAGTATGCTTGACTGCGAATGACTCAGCTGAGGAATCAGTTCATGTATGCTTCAGCTAGTCCTGCCATTTGTAGCAGCAAGATTTGTTACAGAGCAAACAATAGAAAGCACCAGCTGCCTCAGACACACAACTTTAATCCGTTTTCTCCACATTTCATTAATATCTCAGTAATGGATATAAATTCTCCCTTACTGCTGTAAACAACAGTGAAGATGTGTAACAGATGAACAAATGCCGAGTTCTGTACATATGCAGTCTGAAAATAACATGAAAAGCATCAGAGTGCCAACTAACAGTGTATAGAGCTGCTATGCACAGTAATCTGTTCCACAAGTTGTATTTTTCTGAAAACCATGCAATTTGTACAGACAAAAGCAAGATCGGAAAGCAAAATGGGAGACCACATTCTGAAACTCGTTTACACTGAGAAATATTCTGAATTCATAGCAAATGAGCTAATTCAGCATCAACATTCAACACAGATAAGAAAATAAGTGTGATTCCTGGATGTTTAAGCCAGCAAATACTAAGATTTCTGAAGAGCTGCTATTTGTTTCTGTAAAAAATATTAGTGAGACCATTACTGGAATATTATGTCATACTGTGCAGTGCACACTTTAAAAATTACTTGATAAGAAGTTGAAAGGGATTCAAAAGGTCTTTGAAATAACTTGTAATATGGAAAGTCCATCTGTGAAAGCATTAATAAGCTCTAATTAGTTCATCCTTAAGATGTTACTTGAACAGCATCTACAAATACATGTATCTGAAAGATCCCTGGTTTATAGGTCCTTAAAATAATGTTACAAATATGCAGTAACCAGAAAACAATGTAAGACAAATTCAGGCTAAGATTTCTTTTGCAACTGTGAGCCTAACGGGAAGGAGGTGGGTTCTCAGGTATTTTGTCTTTTTTAAATCACATTTTTTTGTTTCTTTTTTCAACTTATGCAGTATTCATGCCATATCTGCTGTATCTTATGCAGAAATTATATGCAGCCTAGAGACTGTCACTAAATTAACATAATGATAGCTTTTGCTCTTAAAATTCATGAAGCTCTGGATATTCTTCAAATTGCATGGTTAAAATATATTTTTTTTTAAAGCAAGAGAGTCCCCAGGAAAAATATATTTATTTTCCTATGTTTCTCAAGTGGATATCATCTAGAACAGTACCTAATTGTATTTCAAAGTCTATTTGTAACCTATTTGTCATATTCAGTACTCAAATATTAGTTTCTAAAGACTTCCAAGAGACACATAAACTGGGCATCAGGAATCACCAAAGACAATCACAGACAACTGCAAGACCTGGAGCACATGGTGTAGACTGAGTTCCAGCAGACTGTTTCTAATTAATCTCTTGCCTATAATACTCTAAACAATGTCTCTGCTTTGACCATCCTAGAATAAAATCTTCCACTACTCTGTATAGCTTGATTTTCCATGTTTTGCACTTGCTCTTGTGTAGTCTCCCTTGTATAGGGTAACAGCTGCCAACAGCTGGACAGCCATCCCTGCATGTCTGGGATGCTTACAAAAGCTTAAGAACACTTAGGCTGCTAATTCTATGTAAAAAAAATTCCTTTCTAGGTGAGCAGTTTTAACTTAATGCAATATATTCCCCATTTTTAATACCTCCATTTTACCTTATGGTTAAATCATATACAAGGACTGCAATTTTGCCCTTACTCTGTACAGGTTTGGGCCAATAGAGGCCTAAGACATACATAGGTCTGACTACCAATAAATAAAAAATTAAATACATTTAACTGGCAAAAGCCCTGCGGTTTACAATATTTTTTGTATCCTTGAAAACTCTGAACTAGTTTATGTTTAACATTGCTGCTGTCCCCATCTAGAAGGTGTCCTTGTGGTGTAAACATGAGTCTTTTAGGATTGAAGTCTCACCTCAGTTCTTGAAAGCGAGTTCAGTTAAATGCATTCTGTCATGGTTCAAATCCAGCCAATAATTCAGCACCATGCAGCTGCTTGCAGACCACCTTCTTCCCTGATTCATCGCTCATAGTTCAACAAATCTTGCAGTAATCACTTTTTAACATCTGTAAAATCATGCCTAATTCACTGATGTTTCTAAAGTTAATCTGTCAAGACATGTACCATATGTAAATAACCATATGGTATTGTTTCCATGACTTTCTTTTATTCTTACCGTGCATTTCATATATTTGTTATTCTTGTTGCAGGGTGTCAAAATTTCACAGTAAGGCTCTATAGATATCTCTGCTTATTCCATAATACATTGTGCCCACTTTTGACTGCTACAGAGATGATTTAAGCAACGAAAGTTTTATATGAACAACATGAAAAGAATTTTGTTAATATAAGGGGCACTTTAAGAAAGAAGTCCCAGAGGAAAAAAAGAAATTAGAATAGTTCACTTCAGTGGGAGAGCACTATGAAGTACTAACAAAAAGACAGGTGGTTAATATCAAAAAACCATTAGCCATTGATGACTCAAAATATTATTTGGTAATGTTCTCATGCACAAGTTCATCTTCATTTTAAACAATATCACAGATTATACACAGCTGTGCTGTCAAGAAAAAGTAGCTCAACAACCAGGACAAAGTTGAAGTGGAATCTGAGCCAGAATGTCAAAAAATGAACAAACCAAAGCTCTTAAAAACATATATATGCAGGAGCACTCTTAGTCCTATGGACAACGCTGAGATGATCAATGTGATCAAGCGAATGTCATTTTATTAGACAAAGTGTTAACCTTATATAGAGATTCTTAGTACAGTTACATTGATTTGGCAGTTGTGGATTGGATACCTCAGATTTTAACAATGCTATGATTGGATAACACTGTCCTGAGAACTCGACCTTCAGAATAGTCAGGCTATTGTGAATTATTGCTTCTCAGTTCCTTTTGTTTTCCGCTTACTTCTGCAAACTTGCAGCTGGTGTTTCTGCACTCCCTCATCCATGGCGTTCAGTTTATCTCAACTATGTGAGCATTTTCATGCAAGCTGCCTAACACCAACGCCTCTGGATCGCTCACAAGTAGCCCATTGTCACACAGCCAGTCCATATACATATATATATATATATATAGCAATTAGCCCTGCCTGTTGAAGTACAAGAGATACTCACTCCATTGAGTCTGATAGTTTAAAAAAGCATTAACAAAAGTAATTAAAAACTGTGTGACAAAACATTTTAAACTATTCACTCTGTAAGGGGTCATACTTTGACACCCAAAATTTACCACTAACCTTTTCAAAAAAGTGCTTATGCACATAAAATTACATTTTCATTTATATGTAAAGCTAATGTGGAAAGTTTATATCTAGTGGTCCTTGTTGATTAGACACTTTCTTTTTACCCCTTGCATTAAATTTGTTAATCATAAAGTGTATTACCAATGTCATTCCCCTTTTTGGTTACTAGCCTTCACAACTCTTTTTCAGGTTACACAGTGCTGTAGCTTTGATAGGTAATTGAGGTGAGCATGTCCCTCATTTTCTTCTGTCTTTTGACAATACTCTCACTCTCATAGGAACTTAGTAACAAATGCTAAAACAAACATCAACACACCTGTGCTTTGTTCTAACATTTTGTTTAACCAGACTTGATCTTGATAAGCACACTTTTAAGACTGTAGGTTGCATAAGAGAGGTGCATTAATCAAGCCTGATAACAAAAGAGATTTAATATCAGTCTTGCTTTGCAAAAACAGGAGGCTCTTTAGACTTCCTGTTTACATGCCATGTGGAGCATTCAGCAAAATGGGGCTGATTCGAAGAAGGAAGGTTCTTTTAAGATTAACTGAAAGGAATAAGATGTTTTCAAGGGAAAACAATAGTCTACATTCTGTTGCAGGTACCTGTGCAAATCTGGTTTTACTAACCTGTTAGTGCTACAAAAGTACATACATAATAAAAAGGAAACTTATTTATATGTGGCTGTCTAAGAGGAGGAGGCAAAAGCAGTCTTTCTGAGTTCAGTTAAAATAAACAAAGACAAAATTATTATATATTAGTGATTTATATATACTGAATTTATAAATAACATTATATCTCATTGGGTATTCATCTTATTAATTAATTTCTGGTAAAAGATTCAGAGCCAAATTTTAAGAACCAACACCATCCAGACTTTAAATTTATGGATAATTTCTGACATTAAATGTGTCTGGCATCATATGAGTCTTTTTCTGTGTATTGAAAGTCAAAATCCTGTTTGTGTACACATCAATTATGTTAATCAGTGGATGGTGGCACAAAGTCAAATCTGGTTTTAAAACTTGTTCTGGAAATACTTTACCTAAGCTTTTCCATAAAAGAGAAAAAAACAAAACAAACAAAAAAAATCCAAACCAAAGGGTAAACAAACAAAAAGCAAAATACATTTCTGCTACTTAGCACAGTCTAGATGAAATTACATTCATATATAATTCATTTAAGCTCCAGTATTAAACAGGTTAAAGCATTTTTATTTAATGGGTTTCAGTGCTATGAATCCTTCAGTATTATAGTTAAAAACTAAATAATCTTGCATTATTTGTAACTATGGTGGAGATATGTGTTTTGGTTAGTGCAATTATAATGGAACTTCCCTGACCTGCAAATGTACTTTATGAAATTACCAAGTACTGTTATAGATGGATGTGCTGGGAAATGCTTGTTTTGCCCAGTCCATCCTGAGGACAGTGCAAATTAGAATGAATGAAGCAGAACTGTTCTCCTCAAGCTATATTTCTCTTCCTGCTAATTCTAAAATCGAGAATATTCCAGACTATATCTCCTGTACTATCTACTCTTTCTATAGATAAATTCATTTACCATACAGATTTTAATTCTATGACTCTCTCTCTTCAAATGAATTTCCATTTTAAAGACAATTAAAAAAAAAGGTGAAAAAAATATGTATTTGGATTCAAAAGGTAAATCTTTATTTTCTTTAACAAAGCAAAAAAGAGGATTTTTTTGTTTGTTTTTATTTCAAGGTGAATTAAGACTCTCTTCTCCCCAACTTTTTAATAACATAAATACTAACAATTAATGGGATACACTGAGAAGATATTCACAGAAATGATGGGGAAGATCTGGCAGCTTTTTTTTTTTTTCCAAGCAAGCCAAAACAGGACCTTTCAGTCAGATGTGAGACTCATGTTCAAGCACATACCTGTTCTTTCTGATGGTATTTGGACCTTTATATCCCAGGAGAATATCTTTATCAAAAGGTTCCACTATATTTCTCTGTAAATTGTTCTCAATCCCTCTTCTTGATACCAACACTTCTTATAGAAAACTGCCATATATAATGCATTAGAAAGGGAATAAGAACTGTTCGACAGATGAAAATATCTTACTTGCAAAACCCAGTTTTCAGTCAATGCCTCAACTAAGATGCGTTATCTGCAAGTGGAATAGCAGGAGAGACCACTAGAAAAAGCATGCTTGTAATTTGCCTATGGAAAATTTAGAGGCTACAAAGGCTGCAAAACATTTTTTGGTTAAAAAGTGCTGCCTCCTTCTTATATTTCAGAAATATTAATTCTTATAAACAAACAGAAAAATCCAGTTCAAAAATCACAGTTTTCCAGTAAAGTAATTTTTAGTACCTTAAATGGACAAAATCACCTTAAATTATCTATATCATTGATCCAAAGGCCACCTAGATATTTCTGAGAAAGCATTGTTATTTTGACAGTTGAAGCAAAACACTTGCAAAGATGAATTTTAAGACACCTCTATTTCACTGTTTCATATAGCAAGTTGGCTCATATCTAAAAATATTACTGTTGTTAGTTGAAGTTTGCACTTGAAAAACTTGTAAGGGTTTGCAGATGTCTGTCTTATGTTCAGCTATAATTTTTTTCTCTTCTTGCTTGTTTTTTGTAGCAGACTCATATTAAACCAAATGAAAACAAACAAGAAACACTCCCACAACTTGGTAATTCACCACACTCAAAATATTACAGTATGTCTCCATATCAACTGGATAACTAACAGAGGCTATAGAATAATAAAGATAAATAATAATAATAATAATAAAGATAATCACTTCTATTTTTCTGTTGAAATACTGACGGAGCTGTATATTAACCAGAATGAATTAGCAGAAAATATTTTAAGTACCAAGCTGAACCCTAGTTAAATCACACAATAAACTTCAGATGATAAAATATTTGCAACTGCCAAATGGGGCTGTGAATGCAGAATAACCCTAAGTAGTGCATTGCCTGAAAGAGCCTAAGCTTCTCTGTATGGCAAAAATGGCACAGGCAGACACACTGCAAAGATTTTAGCTACTGATCCCAAAAGAGAGCAGAGGTATCCCAGTAACACTTGGCTAAACAAATGAACTGTGCTTCATAAGCAAATAAATTATGCTTAGCATAAGTACTCCACTGCTGAGAGATGACTGCATTGCTTCCAACTCTATTTTGTTGGGAAGGAGTCAAGTGAGTACTAATTCAGGGTTGTTCCTACTGGGCTCTACTGCATGATATGAGCATGCTCCATAGAGCTGAGGGACACAGCTCCCAGTGACTTTCAGTGGAACTGCCATAGCCCACCCTTGTTTTCTAAGCGGTTGTGACTTAAAAGTGAATATTTTTAATTGGTGCTGTTAGGTGGAGCACCTGAGATATACACACTCATTTTAATAAAGAATGCTTCCCAAAGACCTGGAACAAGTATCAATAAAGGAAAACATAAGCAGTACCTGTTGAAATTATCTTAGGAATCATTCTAGAGTGCCCAAAAAGCAAGGCAACTCATCAAGATGTTAGCAAGACAGGCAGCTGGCAAGCCCACAGCATTTCCACAGCAACAGCCAGAGCACATCAGCTGCCAGCTGATCAGATGTTGTAGCTGATGAGACACTATTTTCCATGTATTTAACTCCACTACTAAAACATAATTTTTTGCTCACAAAAATAGAGTATGCAATGGAAAACTGACATGAAAAAAAAAATTAGAGGCAAAATTATATATTCAATGTTAAAATGGCAAAGCTACATGGCATATTCCAAGAATGCACAGAGATCTGTAGCTCATGACCTCTGCCTTAAAAGGGACATAGTATATGAATAAACTCAAACCTTCAAAAATCCTTTTATTCTGTAGAAAGGCTTTACATATTATTATATTTACATATTTACACATTGCTCTGCAGAAGTATTTTTGGGCAGTGGTCATTAGAACCCACCTGTGCATATCAGATTATAAATTCAAAAGGAAACACTGACAGGATCATCTCTTGAGCTTGAAACCACCTTACAAGACAGCCTGAGAGTGTATGCTTTAAGGTATAATGTCAGGACTCCTGTGATACAAGCAGTTTGTACCCTACCTACCAAGCCAAAGTCCAAACTACTGCTTCCTCTGGCAAAGCCACCACCACTGTTTGAAGGCAAGGGCTTGACTGAAAGGTGACAACTCACGGTCTAAGTATGTTGTGCTAAAACCAGGTACCTGAGCTCTACACTGGCTCCTGGCCACTGAGCTGCATAAACCTTTCATGAAGGATAAAAATGGAATATTTGCACACTGTTAATTATAAATACTAAATTAACTATTTATACCAGCTCTTGGTGTTTGCAGTAATTAAGGCGCTTCAGTGGCTCACTGGGCATTTATTTCTAAGCCTCTAGGACATGCAGTAAGGAAAAGATAACAGAAATACTACAAAACACTAAACGGATCTCTCAAAGCGATGAAATTCAAATGGCTGCTGAAGTATTTTGATGCTGATTCTATTTGGTGGGCTATGATCAGGTACTAAGTGAGAAGTTAGCTAGAACCATGATGTCTTCATAAAAGCATTATATGACAGTTTGACTAGAACACTAGTTGTGAATATCTCTTTCCCAAATTTTTTATTAAAAATCTCAGTGTTCAGAGGCCACAAATTGAAAGTCTTATTCAAAGTTTGTTTAAAGACAATTCAGCAGAGAGGCACTTAACCTCACAAGCACTTGAATATGCAGTGTAAGGCAAGATACAAGACTCTTCAGCATAGTGTCTGAAGAGGTGAAGAATATGAAATAAAAACTCTGTTTGATTGAAATAAAAGATAATTAGAATTTCCTTGAATAGCAGGCTTCCCTGACAATACTGGCTTAATTAGGCTGTAAGCTAGCTCTGTCATTGACCACTACTAAGACACTTCCCTCCCAAACTTCAGCATTCTCTGTAACGCTGGTCCTTCCCTCCCCAGTGCAACCTGCAGGCTGTAAATCACACCAGCTACTGTGTTAGCTGTTTCATGATGTAAACAAACAGGGAATAGGTGTTCAAGCTCTTCTTTTTGTAGACAGAAGACAGCCTCCTGCTTAAATTGCATTCAAAGTTATGTTAGTGATCTTAATTCAAACCCCATTTAAATCACAGAGATACCTAACCCCAGAGTCTGGGGTTTGGTTTTCTTTTTCTATTGTACCTAAGAGAACTTCTCTTCCTCAGCCTAAAATTTTCACATCACAGATGTTTCTTTGAATGTCTCAAACTTCATCTCTTTGAAAAATACAGCCTTTTGGAACAGTCCAAACTCTCAACTTAT
The DNA here is from genome assembly GCA_002631895.1 of Agapornis roseicollis. Taxonomy (NCBI): domain Eukaryota; kingdom Metazoa; phylum Chordata; class Aves; order Psittaciformes; family Psittacidae; genus Agapornis; species Agapornis roseicollis. The sequence continues at coordinate 71,150 of NDXB01021035.1, forward strand.
TGCTTAATCATATTTTTAATGACATTTTCAGCTCTTCAAGATTTCCATGTCTACAGGATCTAAAAAGGCAATTCTCAACTCAAGAGGCTTTTCTTTTTCTCAAGGTCAGGTATAACCTGATCCCCTTATTTCTTTCCTTTCAACACTCAAGAGGTGTCATCTTAAGGAAAAAGAACAAGTTACATAAGGAAGGACAAAGGAGCCTGAGGTATTCCTACCTGTGTTGCTTGTAAGCCTTTAATATACTTTTGTGAAGGTAAATAGCCATTGTTTAAATGAGGATAACTACTTTGGCTATCTGTGTTGTCAAAGCCTGATCTAGAAGACAGGGTGTTTTGTTGCATAATCATATTCTAATCAACATTTAGACTCAGATAATGGGCTCACATCCCTTTCTTTCTCACTACAAGCCCTATAACTTTCAGCACAGCACTGGACTTTACTCTTGTCCTGTAACTTTGCATTAGGTTTCTCCAGGTGCATGGATCTGAGGCAGTCTGTGCTCAGCCCACGGGTAAAGCACAGGGAGAGGACTTGTGGCTGGTGAGTAATGTGCCACCCAGTGCTTTACCACTGTGGTCCACTTCATGTCAAGGTTTCCAAATGTATTGGATTGAGTACACTGAGAGGTGGAAAACAGTGAGACTTACATCATCTCTTCAGGGGCAGAACATGTCTGACTTGATGTACAAAATGGACTGTGCTCAGCTAATGGCTTGCCTATTCCCTGCACACTCTTCAAAACTTTTTATGTAATATAGGCAGTATGATTAACTTATTCACTATTCTTCCTATAGAGGTCCTCGATAGATTTTCTGAGAACTCTGTGGGCATTCAGCCATCTTCCCAAAGCACATCTGTGGAAGAGACTAGTGGCATTAAAACTGTATGACTGAACTTGAAGCAGATGAAAAAGTCATAGCTTTTCTCATACCATGTCCAGGCCTGCCTCACTCAGAAGATCCTGAAGTAATTACCCTGTTGTATGAATTGGTTTCTGATGTACTTGGCAAGCCTGGCTCATTCTCTGACTCCTCCACTCTAATTCCTGTTCTCATCATTATGCTTTTGAACAGCCAGCTCCCAGTTTCCTATTTATTTTCCCTTCTCCAATCCTAACAGCAGAATCTCCATCATTCTTCATCCACCTACCACAGAAAATTACAGTATTCTGTTTTCTTCTTTTCTACTTCCAACTGCTTTTTTCTTTGTTTTCTTTTCTTCTACCAACTGCTTTCTCCAGTTCTGGGCACGTGAATAAGAGATGATTCTTAACATTTTAAAGAATTGCCAGGAGCTGCTGCCTTAGCTGGATAAGCTAGGTAACTTGTGAATTTGTGACTATCATCTTAGCTGAACTCTCCAGATACACTACAGCAAGAGAAAACCTACTTTACTTTTTGTTGAGGTCATGCAGGGCTAGATACAGAGAATCTGAGTGGACTCTGTGACATGAAGGATTTACAGACTATTGTAGGGTAGCCAGAAGCTACTAATTTCTGGATTCCCAGAAGTCCCTATTATAACCAAATTCTAAAAATTTAAGAGGCAGCTTTGATGTAAACATACGTATTGTGCTAGTTATAATGCTTGCAGTCCAAGTAACTCTTATCCAAACAAGGCATATAAATTGATTCTTCTGATGAGCAAGGGAGATTCTCTGCTTGTTTATCCAGTGTGGGTGAAGTGACCTGTGTGTGTGGGGAAGGGTTTGGGGAGCTGTTTGTTTGGTTTAATGATTATAATCTCTGTATTGAATTTTCAAGCCTACATGAGATTTCAAGCAGACCATTATTTCTGTACAGAACCTCATGGAAGTATGCCCTTACAGATCTTAAAGAGTTCACTAGGTAGTTTGAGATATTTCTCTCTTCTACTTTTCCATAGAATGAAATAATAATAATAACAATAATAATAATCCTACAGCAAAACTTGTAACTTTAAAAAAACAGTATTCATCAAATATGTAAAAATAGCATGATGAAGACTCAAGTCCCTGACCAACTTTCCAACCTTCCCAATTTGCCCAGCTACAGGCAGTCCAGCAAAAAGAAACCAATGCTTGATCCATATCCTAGGCCAGATATTATTTCTTTGATATATTTCTGCCTCTGCCAGAAAGGCTTGATTTTTAAATCTTTTGTTTTACCAGGGCCAGAAGATTCAAATGCAAAAAGAAATTTTACTCCAATAGTTAATTCATGATAAAAAAGCACCATATTCATATTGTCTATTCTAATAATAATTAGAAAATCTTCTGTTCTTTGTCTGTTAGGTTTAAAAGTTCCCTACTTCCCAACATCTGCTCCCTTTTTTTCCTGTAGACTGTAGTCAAATGAATTCTTAACTTTTCCTTCAGATAGAAATAATTTCTCTGGTTCTTTCCTAAATATACACCAATTTTTCAACTCATTTTTAAATGTGAATTTCAATGCTAGACTTTAAAGCCAGAACGTTAGAATATAGGTTTCAGAAATGCCAAATATCAGCAAAATGTTATGTGAAGGCCAATCTTCTACATTGCCAAACTAGAAAAGAGAATCTGCCACCACTGAAGTGTTTATGAAAGTCAGCCAAAGCCCAAGTGAAACAGAACGGTAAAAACTCTATGGTTTAAAACCTTTCTGAGAAAGGGGTCATAAAGCACCTGGTATGATTCTAGATGAGCATGATTCTGGACTGAATGATTCTGCCAACAAAAGGTGACCATATGCAAAACTGAGGCAACTTATATATACCTTTTGTATACACTGATATTGGCTTGAGGCTGCTTCTCCCTCTTGAAAATGGCTATAAGCCAATCAGTGGAAACACAGGAGGTGACTGGAATTTACTGTGAGATTTCTCATCATAGTAACCATACCCAAACCCTGAAACCTTTCAGCCCAGTTCATGCTTTCATAGACCTTGTCTTTCAGAGGCGTTGACAGTAGATCAGGTCAGACTGGACTAAATTATGAATGATGTGCGGACTTGTAGCTGTGCTATTAATATCACCTGCCTATGTTTTTTCTTTTCACTTTTCTAACCCTTCTTTTTCTTTGGTATATTTCTGTCTTAATTCAATAATCTATTGTCTTAGCAGACCAGGAATATTTCTTTTGAAATATCTTTTGAGTTCATGGTTAGTGAAAGACTAGAAGTAATACTCAGCAAAATGTGACCAGCACAGATTTGTTCAGCTTTGGAGTGTGCTATTGTAGCAGTCTTCCAGCAATGAAGTTAAGAGTCATTATCATCCTCAAAACTACCTAAATCAAGTCAGCCAGGTGAGTTTGTCTTCTAGAAGTACTCATTAGATGAAGGAAGAAAGAGTTTTATATAAATAAGGCTTGTATTTTACAGCTGTTGTTGAAGTTGACATACACTTCAAGTTCTTTAACATCCATCCTAGATGTATTGACATGTAATACTGATCATCTACCATAAACTCTAAGAAAAGATTTTAAAAGAGAAACCTCCTACCCCTTATGTGCATTTATCACTTTACTGGAAGATTAGCCACTTTCTGACTCTCCAGCTTGAAATGAGAGGGGGGGAAACTGGCTTCATATCCCAGTGAACAGAGGTGTGTGCAGACTTGTCCTCATTTCCCCACAAGGAGGTCATCAAGAAGAGATGTGACATAAATTCACCTATAGCCACATCAGAAGACCCCAATACAATTCTACTGGATCTTGCAAAGGGCCTGTGCTCTCGAGGATTACAATAAAAATCATTAGAGTTTGTTTACCATTTATAATTCAAATTGTTTATAATTCAAATTGTTTATAATTCAAATGTGTTACTAATAAAATATTTCACATAAAAATAGCAGAAAACTACAGTCAGGAAAAACTATGTTAAGGCTTTTTAATAATTACCCATGAAACTTTCCCATTTCTCTTCTGTTTTTTTCCCTTTTAACAAGAGGTACTTGACAAGTGTCTAAAAGCCAAAACTGTAACAATCAGCAGAAATATTCTTTCTCTTCTCAGTCTTGTCATTTTACTCAAATGTGTTTTCTTTTGTCTTTGGAACAATCTTTCAGTCAAAAAGCTGCACAAAATCAATGGGATTATTTTCTTTTAAAGCACCATTTCTTGTTTCACATTGAAACCTTAATAACTTCAAAACAACTCATCCTTCCCAGGGGAGGAGAACTTGTCAGCATCTGAAATCTACTACATGAGCTCTGTGCTGTATGAACTAGACCAGACAACCACTATACAACATAATGACATTAACTTTGTTTAAGTGAAATTCTGTCAGTTCACCCTGAGATAATCAGAAAATCAGGTAAACCTCACCCAATACAGGAAAAATAACATGAATGAATGGATAGGAGTATTGTCCAGCTGGAGGGTTCTGCCTGGGAACTAACGCATTAAGCACAGAAGTGTTAACAGCTCTTGTTAGTCTGCCGAATCTCAGCCCTATCCTAAGAAGAGATCCCATGACTCCACTTTTCACTCCATTTTGCTGTAACCTCCTGTTGTGGTTTAAACCCAGCCATGCATCTCATTCACTCACTCAACCCCCCTTTCTTGACCTCCCCTGCTTCCAGAGGGATGGGGAGGAGAATCAAAAGAATGCAACTCCCACAGGTTGAGGTAAGAACAGTTTAGTAACTAAGGTATAACACAGATCACTACTGCTACCATCAATACTGATAATGATAAAGGATATAACAAGGGAAAAGAGTACAGTATCTCACCAACCACCAACAGATAACTCACAACACCACACCCCAACTCAGCACCAACCGTAATACCTCTTCCAACCCCCAGAGAGAACTAGCCCTTCCAGGTCACTCTCAGTTACATTCTGGGCATGACGTGCTATGGTGTGGAATACCTCTTTGGTCAGTTTGGGTCAGGTGTCCTGTCCCTGCTTCCTCCCAGCCTCCCCTCCTCCCTGGCAGAGCATGAGACTCACCAAGTCCTTGGTCAGAACAAAACATTACTTAGTGACAACTAAAAACATCAGTGTTATCAGTTTTGTTCCCAGGTTGAGTCAAAACACAGTGCTGCACCAGCTACTATGAAGAAGAAAAAACGNAAAACATTACGACAACTAAAAACATCAGTGTTATCAGTTTTGTTCCCAGGTTGAGTCAAAACACAGTGCTGCACCAGCTACTATGAAGAAGAAAAAACGACTGCTACTGCTAAACCCAGGACATTTCCATATTCCCCACCTCATTCCAAAACCAGTATACTCCTAACCTTCTTGGCTGACACAGAGCCAACCTCCAGCCCCTCTCTATTCCATATCCCTAACTGTTCAAACTCAGCTTATATGCTTTCAAATAGGTGTCTCAGATGACTGCACAATCATTAGGGCCCTTACATAGCTGCTTCTGCTTCATCTGCAGGAAAAGTCACTCACGTGCTTCAAGTCTTCAGCAGGACCCTGAACCACTGAATCGGCTGTTTCCAGTCAGCAGAGAGTATGCTGGAGTACTTCTAGAAGTATCACTGATTGGTGACAGCCTGCACTATATAGGATGCAAGGGAACAAACCCCATCTTTTTTGGAAGACTTCTTTAGCTCAGACCATTGCAGCATAGCTGCACTGGCAAAGCAATGGGTGCTGAGAGTTATGGCACAAGAACTGGTTTGAAGGACAAAAAGCAAGACCAAAGCTTCATCAGCTGGTTTTGCTGCCATAGACAAATGGAGATACCCACCTAGTCTGCTCAGATGTTGTGCTGGAGAGTGAGGCAGGCTTCTCAAGGATAAAGCAGGGGCAGGAGAGGTTCACAGCCTGGGGAATTCTATGACACCCTCCACACCCAGGCTTGTCCTCTCAGCTTTGCAAGGGGCCATTCACAGCAAAGACATTTGGCTCTCAGGGTGCTGTGTCCCTTCCATTCCAAGGAAAGTGCCTTTGCACAGACAGAGGCACTTTGAAATGTATGGAAAAGCCTGTCCTGAGGCTGGCCAGTTTCTAAAACTGTGCAGCCATGCCCTTCTGTATATCCAAAAATAAAATCCTGACAGAAAGATTTGTTCTAGGAGAAGTTTTTTTGTGAGGGAGAACATGGAAGATCCATTTCATGCACTCTTCCTTCTTTTGTCTTTTTCCCAGGTACACTGACAAGAAATTCATCTCATCTCAAAGTTTAAAGGACTTAATTCCATATTCTTCTGTCACTGTTAAAAGAAGCAGGAGGCAAATTTGAATACAATGTGAATTTCAATTATTTCAATTACCACCCTCTGCCTAAATGAAGTCTGTTCTTTCAAAGGCATGTGCAATTTTACATCCATTTGCTCTTAAAATAACATTAATTATAATAGTTTCATTGGATTATTAAAAAAAATACATGAACAAATTAAGCAATTACTTAAATATGCTAAAATGTTGCATGCATGTTTAATTTATAAATTAGTTGTTTACCTTACATAATTAGTCATGCGACCAACTCTAAACAAGTATCTTATGAATGTAACATGAGATTTTGTTCCCTGTTTTACACATATTGTAAGAGTTATATTAATAAGGGATCCCATTCTGGAGGCCATTTCACAGAACAGAATAGATGAATCTTAGGTTGTTGATACTTAAAAAAAGCAGAGTAAAGAGGTATAATTTACAAGGGAAAGTATCATGCTATTGTTTCGGTGTTTTTTCCAGGATGGGGATGATAGGTGTTAGTGGGACTTCTTTTCTGTGTGCTAGAGTGTGGATCAATGAAATGAAAGAATAAAGAGGGAAAAAAAGAAATAAAAACAAAACAAAGGAGAAGGTAAAAGAATGAGATATTGTTGCACAGTCAGAAAAGGAGCGAAGTGACCATGAAGCTGGCAACTGTGCTTAACACAGAGACTCGGGCCATCTATTGCAAAAACCCTGAAAGAAATAGATAAAGGCCTACAAAGGAAGGAAGGCAGGTCTTTGTCACATGTGCTATAGGAAAAAAAAAAGTATTTGCCAGTCTGTGTGTAAGGATTTTATTTCAGTTTTTGAAATAGTAGCAAATAACAGCCTTACAATGGATAAAATACATCGGTGTTGTAGGTAAACAGGAGTGAAGTGAGTTTTAGTTACAGACTACCCTGTTGTATGGTGGCTGCTATCTAATTTAGTCAGAACAGAAAATCAACTGACATGAAGGGGCACATTTCTGAATGATTCAATTTAAATCATAATCATATTTTGTGTCTAACCCTAGAAAAATGTTTCTGCACCCAAAAAAGAAGGCAGGTGCTGTAATTTTGAGTTAAATAAGAAGAAAGTCATTTAATTTCTGCTTAGACTGCCAGATTCTATTCAACCTTACCTGTAGAAGTCACCCTTGATATATCCAGAGAGAAATGGAGCAAAAGATGTAAAATCCCAGCATGAGCAATCTGCATATCAAAATTTTTTTTTCCCAGACTTCAGCCAGAGAAACTACTGTGGGCATTGACAACAAAACAATGCAAGTAACCTTAAATTTCTCTGCCTTTTCTACTGTGCTCCACAGCACAGACTGACACCACTGCATTACTGGGATCAGCGTCAAAGACATCCACACTTACTTTCAGAGTTCCTCTGTGAAACATACGTATTAGCTTCCCAAGACATACATACTTAAGGTGCATACTGATTCTGCATTATTAGCCTGTAAGACTGAGTCAGAAAAACAGAAAAGAATATGATTCTTTTCTTTTGGTTTACAAAACCATATTATTTGTCCTATTTACATCTAAGGGTGGAGTTTGCAATGATTCTGCTGTATATTAAAAATATAATTTTTTTTTGTTCGTTGTTCATTTCCCTCTGCTTAATCAGATATTAGCAGAAATAGTCATGATTCCCGGAAACAAGGAAAGGTCACTTTGTGAAAAATCTTTCATGCTTTCCCATGATTTCTCCTTCTTACACAGATAAGATTCATTCTTCATAGTGATACAAACAGTATCCCTTAAAGTCATAGAATATAGTTTAAATAGCTTTAATGTTTAAAAGGATTTTTCACAAACAGTAAAAAATTATAGAAACTTATGATTGTTAGTTTGATAGTTTTATTTGCTTTGTAAATGGTTCTAATCTATGATAAGTCACAGTTCTGAAACTGTGGACTGAAACACTGTGGGCCCAATTCTGCTGACGCTTTTCAAGATGTATCAGTTCTGCTGTCACTGGAAACACTCATGTGGAATTTACTGGTGAGTGAAGGATGGACAGGAGTCTTCCTTCTACTACATTGTCACCATCTAAGTAACAGTGAATACAACAATTAACAGGATAAAGGAGGCTGGGATCTGAAATAATCCCCCCAGAAAATGGTCTTGTTGCCTCTTTTGGAGGACACAACACATAAAACCTCGGGCCAGAGAAAGGCAAGAGCTAGATAAGCTATCTGAAGAGCCCAACATTCATAGAGGTATCTCCTTTGTCCTTTTTAACCCATCATCCAGTGGCAAATTCCCTAATATACTAATTTCAAGATCACCTCCTTGGCTACCTACATGAACAGCAGCACAAAAGCTACATAGGTAACTCTTCTCACATGAATGCATGTACCTCCAAGGATACCCACAGTATTTGTCCCACCCCAGAATTACATGACAGGAATGGTGACAAAAGAAAGCTGACTGTTATCATCATATTTCAATAGGATATTTCTCCAGGTGAACATAGGTTGGCCTAACCTCTAACACATTAGCAGATGTGGAGCAGAAAGAGACATTTCCTAATTAGTAGAAAACAAAAGCTTTCTTAAGAAGGGAAAAAAAAACCCAACATAAATAATATACATACATGTGTATTATGTATGTGTATTATTATGTAAATGAAAATAATGCACATATATTAGCTGTCTTTTGAAAAGCCTCCATACTTCTTAACCTAGCCCAGAACAGGACCTAAGAAAGAAAAGTTATACAGTCAGAAACATCTTACAGAAGCATTACAGAAGACTACATATGTCTGTCTATTGCAGTACAAAGCAGTTAAGAGTGCGAGCTTAGCAACTTCCTTGCAATTGTACTCACTGGCACAATCAACTTTCTTTGGGTAGGAAAAAAAAACCCCAAACTAGTGTTTGTCACTGAGCCCTTTTACATAAGCATCTAGTTTCACACATTTCTTCCAATTTCTTGCTGCCTTTGCTATTGCAGTTTTCAGCATCCCCTCTACGGCAAAGGAAAATCAGATTAAACTGTAATTAAAAGACAGTACTGAATTACAGTTGGTGGGCAGATTGGAAAAAATAAGAAGAAACCAATAATATGTTAAAAATATTCTGCAGATGTTTTCTGTTTCCACAGCTAAATGATTCTCACCTAAATGAAATCGTAAATATGCTTCTGCAGAGTACATGAAAACAATGTATATATTCTTCACTATAACTATTTATAGATATCTTTCTACCAATATTTTACTTCAGCCATCCTTTGTGTTTACAGCAGTGAAGTCTTTTTAAAAAGCAGCTGTATGGATAGATGTATGCTAAAGAGATCTTGCCGTCAAAGACCCATGGGTTGCCAATTAGGCAAAAATCACGTTTGAGCACAGAATTAAGTAAAATGCTGCTTAGCCAAACACACTCTCTCTACCCATAAGCAAATGATGACGCTTAGAGAAAAAACACAAGAAGGTGACTAAAGATTGATCATTTCCATAGTGGATTCCCCAGCTTCCTAAAAAAAAAACCAAAACTTTTGAAGGATTCCTTCAATCAGAAGTTGTAGACAGGCTTATCATGTTTAACAGCTGCTTCATAAATTCATCCGTTATTAAAACCTGAATAGTCTTTTGGACCGTACAGGATCCCAAATGAAGTAAATATCAAAGCTTAATTAAGTTTAATTGGCAGCTCTTCTTTTTATTTGTTTTGAACATGATGCCTAATCATTTCACCAAATAGTCCTTCCTGCTATTTGAAATAGAGAACTACTCCTAGGTATCACTTTTACAAGCTGTGAGACCTCCAACCATTTTGTTATCCTACTTTACTCCTTTTCTTCTATTTCTAGGGTGAGCAGAGCTTCATTCAACACATGTAGATGGAGTATACCCTGTTACAAGAAGTCCAAGATAGAAAAAATTTAGTTTCAGCCATGTTACTAAGCAGCAATTTTCAATTCTAGCCTTCACCACAACTGAGCTGAAGTATAAGTTTCACACATAAATTGCTTAAGTAACAGATTTTAAGACAATGAATTATATAATGAAATAATAGACAATGAATTTCAGTTCTCTTCCTATCTTCAAGTTACGGAATCGTACTTTTGATTTTTAGGATTCTTATTTTAACTATTAATTTCAGAATAAGCTTTTAGTGTTTGCTTATTTTCCAGTAATTATCTTTTTCTGGTTAATCCTGCAATGCCCTTAATCAATTCAAGTTGAGAAATTGCAGTATATCACAGTAATAGATTGAAATATCATAAAACAGAATTTGCCTTTCAAGCAGTAGCAAAAGAAGTTTTGTTAAGTTATATCTAGGAAGAAAGATTTCTAATTCAAATATGTATTTTTTGAATAAAAACAAGTGGAACACAGAAAAAAATAATTGCATTTTCTGTCAGTTCTTTTATTTCTTGCAATGAAATTGTTTTAATTCTAAATAGTATGTTAAACGCTTGAACTTTAATACAAATGTGTAAATTTGCTGTTTATGTCTGTACCACTTATACTAAATAATAGCTTCAAGGATTAAGAAATTTAATAAAACTTCAATAGCAAGCCACTGACCTAAACAAACTAGAAGTTGTCTGATCTTTTACAAAATGGGATTGGTTATGCGCCTCTGTATTTTCTGGACAAAGTTAAGCATATTAAAAGCAGTGCTCTCAAACAGTGTTGTATTAAGCACCATGTTGAACTCCTATTATTTTCTGGCAGGTCCGTTTAAGTTCAGAATGCATTTCTATCTAGCAAATAATAATATCACTGCTTATACTGTGAATCCTGACAAAAACCAGTTTGCACATGAAAGGCAGAAAGCCCTCCAGATTGATCCTTTTTATCTAGAGTTACAACTTGCAAGCTATTCTGAGTGTAAGGACTTGAAAAAAGAAATACAATGAAGTGCTTAAGAAAGCACTGAGAACCTCCTCCCTTCTTAACAGTTTTTTAATATCTCTCGATATAAATAACAGCTGTAGAGAAATAAAACTATACTTTTACAGTCTTGAGATGATAAAATGGGATTCTGCCAATTCCCAAGGTGTAATTAGGTGACTGAGATCAATTATTTATTTCTCTTTTTCAATTAGATTACATGATTATACAGATGCCTGATACGTGGCTTCAGTCACTTTACGTATTTCAATATGTATGCCTTCTAACATGCCCATGATTATCACAAAGTCAAATATACTTTATAGTTGTGTCATTTATTAACCATTTGAAAATAATTCCTTCACATCTAATACAGATTAAGCATTACCAAGTTAAAAAATCATGTCCTAATGAAAAAAGAAACTCTATAAAATTTTCCTTTAACTGACAGATTTGTAAGACACAGCCTATCCTTTTTATTTCAGAAGTAGCTATATCCCAGAAAGAATTCCTCAGGGAAGAGGGGGCTTCACAAAGATGGCCACAGAAAGGCTCAGTCAAAAGACATACAATGACAAATTCAATATTACTGAGAGAAATGGAAGCTAGTCCTAGCTGGAAGATGGCAGCCAATAGTGCTAAGTAAATATGAAAAAACCCCTAAAGCTTATTCTACAAAGAGGAAGCTGTAAAACTAATTTTTCTACAAAAATACAACCATTAATAAACAAAACAATTGCTCTGAATTTCAAATATAAAATTAAGCTGGGTTTGCAGATTTTTCACCAATTTATTTGTCTCCCTTATGCCGTGGTTAGGCCAAGGCCATAGCAAGGCAATGAACCCATTGTCATTATCACTGTGTGATACTGACTTCAGAAAAGGCCCTTAACTAGATAGTGACATGGGTTCTTTCTCTCCTATCAAAGGCAAAAATTACTATTACACCTAAGAATATTTTCCCAAAGATCTAGGGATTGATGTAGTTATTTAACTTGCTTAAATGCCTAGGCTTTCAGCTTCGTGTGATGAAAAGTGTGACGTGAAGGATCTGTTCCCCTCTAGGCTGATGTACTTACCTGTATAGGCGAAGGTAAGCCTCATCTGCTACTAAATGCACCAGTTTGTGTTTAGTACTTGTGTGGCCATGCAATGTACTCTGCCCAGTTTGGTGCTCTCAGGGTACAAGAAAAACATTAACACACTGGAGTAAGTCCAGGGAGAGCCACTCAGGGGCCAGAGCACAAGATGTACGAAAAACTGGCTGAAAGAAATGGGCTTGAACAGCCTTAGGAAGAGAAGACACGGGAGATTTCATAGCTGTCATCAGATATGTAATAGGCAGGTATACAGAGGACAGATAGCTAAATTCTTCTCAGAGGTTAACAGTTTTTACTGAGCCACTCTGATAATGAAGGCAGAGTTTAGTGAAGGCTGATAAAAATTCAGAAGGAGGATGAATTTAGCCTGTGTGCTATGTTCTTTCATTGTGGGAACATCTGTATATTGTGGCTACATGTCTAGATGTGGCTTATACCTCTGTCTGCACTGGCAAGATAGCATGGGTCTGCATAGAGACACATGGCTATGACTCTTGAAATGAAATGACATTAATACAAAATAAATTGGCATTATAAGTGGTGAGGGAAATAAAACACAACTTGGAGTCATTGTACAGATTTTTCCTACATATTATTAGTAAAACCACAGAGGGCTTACTTTCAACTTTATTGTTCTACTTTCCAGACAAAATATTTTCAGGTGCAAAACTGTTAAGTCCTTCAGTTGCAGCTTATATCAGCCTGTCAGATCTTTATTGATTCAGCAAGAATTATCAGACTTCTATTCCAATATTATGATTCCAGCATGCTAGCATAGTTTTCTGACTGCTGATCATATATTTGACCTTCAATATAAAGTCTTTCTCATAACAGTCAAAGAAATTTGCTTATAAAATATCTAAATTTTTCCTTCTTTTATAAAGAAATCCTTAATTGATTTGTAGTAGCAATGACATCACTTTAAAATGTCAGCTAACAGGCCTACAAAACTGTTGTAGCTTGCTGCTGTTATTTTGGTTTAGCTAAGTGGAAGGAGCAAGCAGTTATTAACACTTCAAGAAACTTCAGTCTTTCCCTAGTACTTGAATTTGTGGTAGATGGCAATGCAGGAGAAATTCTGCAGGTCTTTGAGGTACCTTTCAGTTTGCCTGATGGAGCTCTTTCATTGATAATTTGATGCAGTCAGCTCTTCCCCTAGTTTAGTTGAACACTCTGGTTTACATTTGCTATTTAATAGGAAGTGTAAAGGAAGTTATGTAACACGAAAAAGGTTTGTGTTTTGCCTTCAACCACACTTATCAGTAACAATACAACATTCAGTAATTCTTCAGCAGCTCCTTCAATATTAATAAACCTATGCTTGGCTCAGAGAAGCAAGGAAGTGTAACTCTCCTGATTGATAGCTCCATATATACCCTAATTTTGCCGCTAATCACAATGTTGCAGATTCAATTTATCAGATTTTAAGAACACATTTGTTGTTTCCTCACAGCATCTAAGAAGTATATTTAAAATCATACTTTGAAAATTTTCCTAGAGGTATTTTATTAAAAATGAGAAACATTTGACTCTTGTTCTGCATTAGTTCATGTTCATACTAGAGGATGCAATAGATCAGGCAAGTTCTCTAAACATTCAAGAACTCTGAAGATCTAATGGTATACAAATGTGAAGGTCATTGTGTGCATTTAAAATCATATTCTTAGACTTGACATGTTCATATCCAAACTCAGGTAAATGGGCTATATGCATGCTTAAATTAAAGTACCAAAATAGTGTCATGTGCTAAAACCAAGTTATTATATCCCCCTTCTGAAAATACTGCAATGTGCCCTGTGCATTCTTCAAACTATTTAGCACTTTTTATGTAGAAGAACACAAATCTGTACTTCACATTCAGAAATCTTAAAAAATTTTACTTTGAAAAGTGTAAGAATGACTTCAGCATTTATTTAAATTCTGTTCAAGTTCCATAGACGTAACAAAGAACTTTTCCTCTCCTGTCATTTAAGAATATAATCTAGTTCCACAGTTCAGCTGCTGAAGCTTTTAATACATATTAATCATGAAAAAAATGTATACCTTTAAGGGAAATAATGATTGTGATTTGGCTCTCACTTCCATAAATACTAATAGCTACCAAGTGATTGAAGTTTAATAATTTATTTAGCCAACATATCTAAGAACAAAGTTCTGATGAAAGGAGGCACACATTATGTATATTGATCTGCAGTGATACAAAAAAATATTGCCTAATATAAATTCTTAGAAAAGTAGAATTACTACATAAGTTCTTCAGGCATTCTTCAGAACACATCCTAGCATTGTAACAGAATAGCTTGGGGTGAAAGAGCGAGTGCCATAAGAAGTGTCTACAAAGTCAATCTCAAACTAAAAATCATTTTAGTGTAAAAATATTCAGATTAGAAATCCAGTGAGTATCATTTTTCTCTTGAAGGAAAAGGCCTCATGATTTGGCTTTTTGGCAGTATGTTTCGACTTTTGTAGTGCCTGTGAGTCACAATTGCATTCCTATGCAAGATTAAGTACATTGTCAAAACTCAATGATTAACATTTACAGTAGAAAAAACTTATCAAAACAGTAACTCAAATAATCAATAAATTAAAGCCACTGAAAAAGAAGGATGGAAAAGACAATATTTTATGTATCTTTTAACATTGAAGATTGACAAGAATCTTGTGGAAAAATCCTCACACCACCAGTACCTGATGAGTGAATTAAAAACCAGATGAATCGTAACAGCTTGCTACAAATAACAATACAGCAAAACCGGCCTGATGTTGACAATAACGCTCCAGCCAGTCAGCGTTTTAGAATCATCTAACCTCTACCTATTACATTTTTTGTAAATTCTTCTATAAATTCCTCCTCACAGTTTTTAAACTTAGACTGAAGAGTACCAAGTTATTTAAAGTAAATTTTAAGAGGTGTGAGCCACCTTCCAGAAAACACACTCCATCTCTCAGAATACTGGACAATAAATTTCAGTTCCACAGCCTTTAAAAATTTCCCAGCTTATCTACTGACTGCTAAGGTGTGTCTCACATGGTTCAAAATACTTTGTATGACATCCAAAGCTGCAAACCTGCAATCAAGTTCTAACATGGGACAAAATAATTAGCCATAGAGTTAAAAGATTTATTCTTCTGAGACGTTTACATACTGCTAAAAACTTGTCACATTTAAACATCAGAATCTCTGTGTCCTTTTCATCTGCTTCATGAATTCAAATCCAGGAAAAAAAAAAATTCTAAATCATCACCTAAAAGAATCTGGAATCTCATAGCAATAGTGCTTACCCCACCCCAGAGAAATGTCTTGTTATCTCAATCTCTCACAACATCCAAACATAAAAAATGCTAAAAAAGAGTGATAGGTCAGTGCTCAGTTACATATTTGAGGATCTAAAAGTGTTGCTCCTGAGTAGAAAACAAAACAGAACACAAACATGAACTAGATTTGACAAATTCTTCTTTCATGACACAGAGATCTTGCATAAAATCCTCAACATAATGCTACCTTTCAGCTTAAAAGGTGATTCTAATCATGATTTTTTTTTAGCTAGTATAGTTAAACAGTGATTTCATTAGTCAAAACTGTACTTTCTACAAAATTTGCATAAGAAAACTTCACTCATAGAGCATTTGCTGAAAAAATTATCAAAAGGATGTTTTTAAAAAGCAGTTCTGAAACCACAAAATGCAGGTAAGTACTTCACTCAGCTCCCAGTTTTCCCAGACATGAAGATGTCTCCACTTACCTTTAATGACTAAGAAACACATAATAAGAGAAAATAAGCAGTCTGAAGCCAAAAATTTTACACTGGGATGGAAACAATCGCAAGTAATTATTAAAAGCATATCTACTTGTGCCAGAAGAGAAAAAAAAAAAAAGCATAATTTATTTTCCTTCAATTGCATGAAGAGAGTAGATAATATATGTATATAATCTGTGCATATGCTATTGACAAACTCTAACTACAAGAAAAATATGCAGATGTTTTATAGATCTAACAAATGAGAGGTTTACCACAACATACTCAGGTAAACTACTTACAATTCATACTATTGCAGGCAACTCAGGCAACTCAGCTGACCAGTGTCTAAGCACTTTTTCAGTCTTAGTGAATTCTAAGTTTACTTCCCTGATACAGTGAACGGCAAAACCAGTGATTTCTGAAAGTGACATGATTTAGATGAAACATAGCTCCAGTGTGTTGCAACTCTAAGAAATTCAAGCCAGAATCTAGAGCCAACTAGAGCCAACTGTAAGATGAAAAAGCCAGAGTGTAGTAGAGTCTCTGAGGATGTGGCCTCGTAGGCTCTAAGGATGAGGCCACTGAGGATGTGGCCTCTTAAGCGCTAGAAATGCAGACAAATTTAATTAAATCAACAATTAGTCCCCACAAAACCAGATGAAGCTATGGTATTTTTTTACCCAGATATTTTCAAGAGGGGCTATTAACCCACAATGCCTATGTACAGATTGATATGCCACAGGTGAAATGGAGACAGCACTGTGTTAGCACTCCCTTGAGGAAGTCAGCAAGTCAGACCTTGGTTAAGACTATAAAGTTCTCCAGGTCAACCAGGTTCCAGGAGATTCATTTTAAAATAGCAATAATGCTTTGCACCTATTATATCAGCTTCCAACTACAGGCCTCCAGATAGTTATCAGGCATCCATAAATTAAACCTCAAAAAAATGTTACATCAGATTATTTTGCTGCAGAGGAAACGGAAAAAGAATGGTTCCATGTCTTGCTAAAGGTTATTCAAGAAATGTTGTGGCAGAAGGATGATAGAACCAAACAGTATTTTAAGAAAGTTACATGAAAACTTTACATAAGTTCAGGATAGTATCCCTTATATTGGTGGTATTCTCCAATCTTGCCTTAGTTTTAACTGAGGTGCCAATAGGTATAGTTAGGTCTTTGTATCTGGGTGGCTCTGTATTCAGACCCCAGTGAGGAGTTCCTGTTATTTCTTTTAATACTGACTACGCTGTATACCTCAGCCATGAATTATGTTTACCATCTTACTGCTCCTAATTTCCTTGGAGGTTGCCCTAAAGGTTATCTATAGAATCATAGACAAACATGACAGATCTGAATAATAATGTTTTCCTGTGGCCAATATATCTGCATGTATTTTTATATAAATAGATTGGGAGAAATTCAATTCTAATGTAAGATGGCATGTCTCCTTTGATGCCAAAGAAACAACACATTTACTACTGTGTAGAATTAAACCTTTTAAAATTTTAGTCAACAGTACATTGCTGCCATTAATTCAACCCTTCTCAGCAGAAAGGTATCATTAATATATTGGATAGTTTCGTTCTTTTTTTTTTTTAATAACATTCATTTTTGTCTTTTAATTATCAACCACATAGACAAACTGATAATTCTGAACCAGAGCATAAATATGCTTCCATAATATTTCTGCTCTCTGTGCCTATAGTCCAGTATTTGCAAGGCTTCTAATAATTATAAAGAACAAGCTTGAAAAAAGTGCACAAATTGGATCAGTGCAGGTAAAATCAAACAAACTCTCTGAATCTAAATGTAAGGCTCCTATTCTAGTCTTACATAAACAAACTTAAAACAGCCCTTATCTTTTCTACAAATAAACTATCATTCGTGCTTCAGGAATCACTGAAAAGATTATACAGATTATTCCTGAAAATACAATTTATAAGAGAAAGACATATACAGAGAGAAAGTTCAAAAGCAGGAATTTGCTTTCCTTCCTGCTGAGAGTAATTTTTGGATAGATTTTTTATAATGAAAGAAAATTGTATGGAGAAACAACATCAACGATTTAAAAGCAACAGGAGGCCTGCAAAGTATGAGAAGACACCCGAGAGTCCACTGAAATTTCCAACACAGAGAAAATCTGTCAGGGATTCTTCTTTCTTTTTTTTTCCTTGGTGGCCAATGGGAGTTATATAACTCTTAGAAGGATATTAAAGTTAAGTAGGCAATGACAGGCAAACTTAATAATATAAGAGTTACATGAAATCTTTCATAACAGTTCCCACTAACTGAAGAGTCATCATTTCCTGACAAAAACAGAACTGACCAGAAAGAAATTTCTTTGCTAGAGCTTTTATCTAGATCATTAAACTTGACTTGAAGTTGTCTTGTCTGGTGTTTAAAGTCCTCAAGAAAATTTCTTCTCCTACACAAGAAATCTATACAATTATATAATAATAATAATAATTATATAATCTATACAATTATGATTCAGTTAAACACCTGCATTTACCTTCTGAAGTTATAGGTAAGGTTAGTAACTATACTCAATTTAGTCTCCCAGTTTTGAAATATCTGTGAATAAGTACTTCCCTGACTATCATGAAAGCCCACTTTTTAAACATGTTTACCTTCCTAATACTGCCTTGAGATAGAAAAGTTTTATGTAAATCAGTTAGACTGATCAACAAAGCTCCAGATCACCAAAAGCTATTAAGCCTCTAACTCCCCTTGAGTACAGCCTTGGGGATCTGCGTCAAGGACTTTGCTGAAGATCACACAGATGCCTGTAGATGAGCACAGAATTCAACTTTCTAAATTCCAAGAATAATGTTCAAATAACACTTCCTTGAATCCCTATGCCTTAAGTAGATTACTGAAATGATTTTCCTATATGAGAAATATTCTGATTTTTTTTACATATAGATACATTGTGTCATTTTAAAGCTACACACTGTTCGGTGGCAATAACATGGAGGATGGAGGCTGTTGGCTTCAAATTGTTTCAGTTTGCTTTATTTAATACTGCATCGGTCAGAATTAGTGTTTGTATTTGGAAAACATTCATTTTTTTTATTATATAATGCAAGATTTGCATATATGTGTTGCAATTTTCTGAACACTAGCTTTATCTGCATCCACCCCAGCCTTTTCTGTATAAATTTCGTATTTCTTGTGTGCTCAGGTAGCTTCAGTATGTTCAGTTGCAGTCTCTGATTCAGTCATTAGATGTCCCTGTGCACTGTGAAGGATTCTGTGTTAGGTGTAGTCCCTGGTAAACTATAGAGCTGAACTGGATCAGTTCTGGGAAGTCAGCTTGTAGTATTTATGCTTATTACTATACTGTTAACAGGCCTTCTCTCTAAGAAAGCTTGTTGTTTACCATTTTGCAGATGTAATCCAAGTGATTACATATCCAGAAACATCAACTGGCTAATCCTAGCTAAGTAGCAGAGTTCCTTTTATTCAGCAGGACCAGATGCTGTCAGCTGCCCTTTAAGTCAGCCCCTTCAGTTTGTCTAGTTTAGATAAATTGCTTTGCCAATGAGAACTAAAGATCTGTTTAACTTGCTTCTGTACCATGAGCATCTTTATGTCATCCTTTCTTTCTTCACTTAAGCTTGTGCTTTTGTACAGCTTTCTGGCTTTTGCGCTCTACCCATCCTCCTTGTGCAATATACAGTCTCCTGAATAATGGAGTAGATTCTGTGGGGACAAAAACCTGCTGATTTTCTCGTAAGTTTGCAGTTCCTCATTAGATTGGAATCCTGGACTCAGCAATTTCATAAGCAGTTCCCCTCACATTCACTACAAATTAGTTAAGAAGCCTTAAAAAAAAATAAATTGTAAAATACAAACACGGTTATAAAATACTGCACACTGATTCCCTTGAGACCATGACAATTTCAACAGGAACACTGACTGCACAATTAAAGCAGAACAGGCCAGTTTGCTTTTTATCAAAAAAAATCAATATTATCTGCCATATCAACAGGAGCAATGCATTTTTGCAGCTCACTCAAAAACTAGTGGAATTTCCAGCACTTAATAGCAGTATCAAAGTATCCATTGTGCATTTATGGACATGAAATAAGCCTTGCAAAAAAACGGGAGAAAAGATGTTTTTCTACCCTATCACTTGGCAAATTGAATGGATGTTGCACAATATTTTCATACTCCCTAATGCTTCAGTAGCTGTCACGTAGATTTCACAAAGCCCTTTCATATTACAAAGTGGAAAATATATTCAGATGCATCAGAATTTCCTGATATTAAATATTTCTGTAATGAAGTCTCTGTAAATGTAACAAAAGCAACAACTCTAGCAATTATTCTAGTTACTTTCCTATAACACTGAAATAAATGATTGCATTTTGATGGAAATTTTATCTCTGCAATTTATCAAAGATGTGTATTCTTCCTATTTCTATTATATTGCTTTCTGTATTACAAACATTTGTAGGACTGTGCAGGTTTCTCTGCCCTCAACAAGAGTCTCAGCAAAAAGATTTTTAGTGAACCTTTTACCTGCTCATCTTTTCACTATTTTTATATTCTGTATAAAATGACATAAATGAGCTATATATTTTTAAAGATGTTCTGACAAGATGTGTGTCATGATACATTCCCATCCTAAATTTGTACCAACCTTTTTAAAGGCCAGATGCATTTAAATTCTTATGTAAAAAAAAAATTAAGCTGTCTATGAAACTACAATATACTTTTAGAATCCAGTCACAACCCAAAACAAATCCAAATCCAAAATTCAAAACAAACAGCTAGTTTGGCTTGGTATATTATTTATACCATGTCTTTGCCACTTATTTATGATTTTAACATTTCTGCCTTTATAAATTGTAGCTGACAATTTAAGGAGATTAATACATTTATTATGTTGAAACAGAAATCTATCAACATAAGTATATATTGAGGGCATCAGTCATACTAACACATGAATGTGTGCTACACTGCTTACAGTGAAACTGTGTACTTCAAGTCAGTTATATAATATTTTGTAGAGCTGAAACCAAAAAGATGATGGAATAAGCCCTTTATTAAGAATACACTTTGGACACTTAGTTACAGGGCCCTTCAGATTATAGATCTCCATCTGTTGCTTGTTAATGGGAATTAGAATAAAGCTAATTTAAGAGCTTAAAGGCTATGGACTTTCACTAAAAGAGCACAAATCCAGTCTACTAAGATGGTTACGGGAAGAATCAGTAATTAAAATATAAGGTACTTATCTGATGTTGCTGGCTCTGTGCAATTTTCTGGAAGCAGAAGCTATCTTCCTGTTCAGCAGAAGCCCTACCTTTAGTCTCGCAAGTTTTCAGTAGAACTCTCTGCATTCATATCTGAATTCTATAGAAGAAAATTATTAAATCCCATGTGGGACTTTACAGTTACTCTTGCAAAACACTTAAGCTGATAACTATTCTACAGCACACAATTCCGTGTGGAAAGTAATATAATTTAACCAATGTGATACATTTAAGCATCTAACTTAATACAAAACACTTTAAATGTGTGTGACATTAACCACTTTTCTGCGGTAAAGGAAAATATAATTTGAAAACGTTTCTCCTCCATTGTGAATAAAGACACAATTTTGAAGTAATGATGACCTATTACAGATACCTTTCTGCACATTTTGATAGGCATGGTAACATTGAATGAGGGGCTATGTTTTATGCTTCCCAGCCAGCCCAGCAGTGGTAGCCAAAAGGCTGTGTTACAAACAAGTGTTAGTTCTGCCAGATAAACCACTTACACAGTAAGTGTCATCACAGTGAATTCCATTCTTATCCAGTCTGTTCCTGTGAAACATGCAGTGCACATGGCTTCAATGCAGCTTGAACAAATTAAATAGTAAGGTGTTTTATTCACTGATTTTGCTCATTTATTTATTGGGCTGTGAAATTTGCTGGGTAAGATGTGATTCTAAGCTACAACAGGAAATCAATGTCAAAAATCTTCCTGAAGGCAATTCTAATGTATTTGAAATTATTTTACCATGTTAGTTAGTCTATGTTGTCTTTGTTATCAGGAATATTTTTGTCACTTGTGATAAGGCTTTTGTTACTACATTAGAAAAAATAATACTGATAAGAGGCTATTACAGATGATGAAAAATTTTTCAGACTGCCATATTATAGCAGAACAGATGCCCATTTCTTAAGTCAAATAAATACATTAAAAAAGAACATGGAGCACACTAGCTCCCTTTCACAGCTGATGCCATGATAGTGGTCTTATTCATAGATTTGTAACATATTTGAAAGATTGGATCTCAGTCCATGTCTCCCATCTTGCCTGGTTTAGCAAAGTTATAGAATATTTAGGAAAAAATTATCTCTCCTGGATCTTTATATATAGCACTATATTCCACTTTTTTAAACATTGCTATTTCTCACATTATTATTGTTTGCTACTAATGTTTCTCCTCTACTTCTTTCTTGTGATCCATTTTATTTCATTGTGATATCTACATTCCATCCTTTTTTTATTGCTTAGGCTTGTTGGGGATTTACAATCACTTTCACATTATGCTTCTGGATAAAATCCTGGTCACCATGAGGGATTTTTCCTAATCATAGTGGGATTTTTTCTAATCACTTCCATAACACCAAGAACTCAGTCTTTTAATCTATGCAAATTAAATTCTCTTTTCTGACCTTAGTGTGTCTTCTTGCCTAGCTTGTTTGGAGATTTTACTAACATAGTCAAAATACATTTTATAGCACAGAGTTTAAAACATGTAATGTTTCTCAGAAGTGGCCACTAATCTCTCCATATTCTAATATAGTGATAAACTTCCTGGGAAAGGGAATAACTCACACAAAACCATTCAATGGTATAAACTCTGTCTCACCTCTGTGTTGCAGGAATAGATTGGGCAGATGTCTGACCCCACATCCAGACAGCATCAATCCCAGTACTACAGTCCTGAGTATATCAGTATGGGAAACTGTCCTACTTGACACTAGAAAGCCTGAATCTCAACAGTTTTTACTGCACCCTGACCTTGTATCTCTGACCCAAAACCCTGACCTGAAACTCAGATCAACCACAGACATCCAAACGAGATCATTCAAAAGACAAACAAGCAAAAATGTTGCTTCTTGCTATCTATTGTTCCATTTTAAAATCAGCTGTCTAGATTACGTTACTACTCCTAAGACACAATGCTAGTTCAGGAATTTCAGCCTGGTGAAGAATTCTCTTGCATTGTTCTTGCTTCCCAATAGTTAATTCTTTCCAGCTAAGAACAGAGAGACAATTTCAACATTAAGATATGTAGACATGTTTGCTTTGGATGAAAATGAGAATCAGGTAAAAATATATGAAAAGAAAAATTGGGATATATGGGAATTCAACATTATATTCCATATGAAAGCAGAACAGAAGGTTCTGTTCACTTTGTTATTGTAGCCTAGACAATCATACACTTACCACTTTCTCAGGGTAAATCCAATGCACTATAGAAAGGATTCCTGCAAAGTAGGGCCATTTGACTGATGAATTCCTCAAAGGTGTTTGAACAAATGGCCCATATGGACAGCCCACAAATTATTTGCAGAGAAAACTTAGGTCCCAAGAATGCAGAAGATTCTTCATGTATGATAAGCGCACTTACCCACATGGAAAATGCAGGACAAGACATCTGCTAAAACCCTGCATGGGTTCTCTAAGAGGTGCTATGACATACTGTAGCCTGGGATTCCACATGTTCTATGTTTCAAATAGGGATGAACATGCTTGTTTTAAACTAGACAAATCAGCCACTGCCAAAAAAAAAAAAGTAATATGGAGCTGACAGCTTAATTTTTTCTTTCCTTGCTTTTACAGGCAATAGTGAGTGTGTTATGTTGTGCCTCCACTGCTAGCTAAACATAAGCACAGATGAACTTCAGGTATCGCTACACAAGTTTAAAAAGTTCTTAAAACTGCTCATTCAATCTGAAACCAGAGGCTTATGTGGTAAATGGAAGAAATACAGGGCAGTGGCGTCCCTCCAAATACACTACCTTTCATCCCAATTATTCAAGACACTTGAGAAAGTAAGTTGGAGCTGCCAACCAGTGCAGTGTGCCCCTGTGTCCTCACATTTGACAACAACTCAATGAGACCTGTTTGGTTTAAAGTGCTAGTTTATAAAATGCTCCTGGAACCTTTTCATGGGAGCTGTCACCCAGGAAAACATCTGAGCCTCAAAAAAAACCTCCAGTCTGATGGGAGGTGGTGTGTTTCACAAGCAGAACCTGTTTGCAAAAGCAGGAACCCAAACAGACAGCAGTAAAATGGCTGTTACTAGCACCCTGAAGGTATAGCAACAGCAGCCCCTGATGACCTTCAAATTCAGTGTGATAGTAGCTCTTATGTATTACCACAGTGCTTATGAAAGCAGAGCTTGTACCATACACACACAGCATCCCTACTCCACAACAGCTTCTTATCTAAATAGACAAGAAGATAAAACCTAGAGAGAAGGATTAAATATACAAACAGAGCAAGAGGAGTAATAGCCTGTAAGTTTCATGTCAGTTCAGCTACTTTTATTTACTTGTCCTTTGGGCAAAGTTTAATTAGTAAGGGATTAGTTGACAGAAAGACAAAGGACAGGGGATGTTAAAGATAAGCATGAAAGAGATAACGCAATGGCCAGGGAATGAGGAGAGACACAGAAAGTTGGAGTGAGACTGAGTCTGTTACAAAGAAAACTCAGAGGGTTGCAGAAGGTGGCTGCACAGCACAGAGAGGTATTTATAATCAGGACTGTAAAAGCAGTCTGATGTCTCTGGTGTTAAATGTACAGGATAGAGGTACTCTCTCGTCTTGCCCTTCACAAATTCATAGTAAAGAGGTAGCTCTGAATGGGTAAAAAGTATACTCAGCCAGACTACAGGGTGTCTTGCATAGATGTTATACAGAAAGTTTCGGGGGGTTAACTTCTGTGCCAAAATCAGCTTTGAGCTGACTCTTCCAAAACCATTTCTTTGTCTGGCAATCTCTGTGGAACAAAAAGCTGATGCATCTCAGACAGCTGAGGAATCCCAGGGACCTCCAGTCCACTGCTCAGTTGTCTCAGGGCTGATGGGAGGAATCCACATAACACATCCTCTTCCATCAGCATTAAGCAGAGCACAAAGCCCAGTTGACAACAGGGCCAGATTTATGAAGCCTACTTTGGCTCCAGGAAAGGCTTCATTTTATTGTGGCACGGAGAATCTGGGGGCCACTGTAGGAAACTGAACATAGCAGTGAAGAAAGAAGAGTTAGAATGAGAAAGATGAATGAAAAGAAGCTAAATAAATCCTCATGTTAATACAATCCAATGTAGGGGATGGAAAGAAGACACAGCACTGTTGTTTATTTTTCCTAGGAAAAAGATAAGCTATTTCACCTTTTAAAATGATAATTCTATTGTGACTTTTGAGGGCAGGAGCTACCTATACACTGAGATACCAGTCAGTGAAATGCAGAGGGAAGGAAGGAAGAACTGCCAGTGGAGGGTGGTATTGTGTAAGATAAAATAAATAGCTTTTCCCTTCTTACCTTGGACTTACCAGCCAGGGGTAGCTAATAAACACCACAACAATCCTCCACTCCACACTTAACTTTCAAAATAACGCACAGGAATAGGCTGGAAAGCAACTTCAGGTCAAGGACCTGGAGAAGATGAGAAAACTGTGAAAAGAATCAGAATGAAATGAGGAGGTGGGATGCAATTGGAAGACTGTAAAGAAGTGAAAGCAGAAATGGGGAGGATGGAAAATCTGGTGGAAAGAAATGAGATAAGAGACCACATGATCGCCACAGCAGAGGATCAAAAATGGTGTTTGGGTAAATAACAACATGGTTGAGAATATGATTTTTAAAAATGGAGCAGAAAATGAGAGGAAGATTGAGTTGGGTTCACTCTGTACTGAAGGGGAAGGAACAACAGGATTTGCATATGATCCAGCTTCTCCCTTCCTGTCATCCATACATACCATATGCAGAGGATAACTGTACCCTAACTGAAGGATGCAGATTATAAAGGATGCAGGTTATAAATTAGAAGAAACTTAACCACAATTGATCCTATTTATACTGTGAAAATATTTTTGAAACCCTACCCTTATATTTAATCAATCCTGTGTATTCTTTTTCTGGGAATAGAACATCTTTAACCAAGTATTTGCCCAATGTGACTTGAATTGTTGGAGCCTAGTTTAGGAATCACAGTAAGAATGATGATTAGAAAATAAAACCCTGAACAAGATATTAAGGCCATTTCTAACAATACACACAAAGAAACTTTTTCCACATCGCATAATTCTGTTCCAAAAATTCTAAAACAAATTCTAGAGGGTTTTTTTCCTTACTCAGTCTTAAGATTTCTGTCTTTAAAATCTAATTTCAGCTTTCTAGATTTGATAAACTCCTAACTGTACATGGAATAATTCTACCTGTTCCATGTGGGTTATGCTCCACAATCTTTGTGTGTAAATATATTTGTTACACCAAAGAATCCCACTGAAAACTCTGTTTGGAGCTGAATGTGTCTTATACAGGCCCTATAAAAGGCTGAAATGGTGCTCAAATAAATTACAAAAATAGTTACTTGCCCTTTTACAGGGAATTATTTCTGTTCAGTCACTATGAGAATATCATAGAAACACAGAATGGCTGAAGCAGGAAGGGCCTCTGGACACTGAGGAGTGCAATCTTAGACCAAGTCCAGGGTCAGCTAGGTCTGGTCTTGCTGTGGTCTGAGATGGTCTTGAGGTTGCTCAGGGCTGTGTCCAGTTGAGTTCTGAGTATTTCCAAGAACCATATAACTTCTCTGGAGAGCACTGTCCCGGTGTTGAATCACCCTCATCTGTAAAAAAATAAAAAATAAAAAATCTGTTCACATGGAATTTCTTGTAATTCAGTTTGTGCCCATTACCCCCCTAATACTTTCACTGGGCAATACCGAGAAGTGTGATTGTGCCTCTTCACTCCCTCACATCAAATATTTTAAAATGTTAAGATTCGTCCCTGAGTCTTCTCTTTTGAAAGCTAAATGATCTCAGCCCTATTCAGCATGCAGAGTAACACATGTATAATACATTTGGTCTTATAGAATAGTACCGTGAAACTGCAAACAATTCCAGAAATACAAATCTGCAAAAAGGAAAAATAAATGGGAGAGACAATTGGAATCTTCATAGAAAAACAAGGTCTCAACCTTACTAAATAATACATGACAAGGTCTCAAGCTGCTTAATGAAAGCGAAAAAGCAATTTTTAAACATAAGAACTTTACAATTACCACTTTTGGAAACAGCAACATGTCTGTCTTCACAGGAAATAGTCAAAACATATTCAAATATTTTCTGTTTGAAATAGACACTGGCTAAGAACTCATCTAAATTTTATTTCCCTTAAAGTTTATCAATATCAAAATATAAAGATCAGAAAGAGCAATTGAGCAATACAAACAAGAACTATAACATGCTTTGAAAGAACTAGAGCAAATATTTCTAAATCCTTAGAGTGCATCAGGTGTATTTCCAAAACTATAGCTATAAGGTGTGGAAGATGGCCCAACTGGCATAGAGGCCTTCAGAAAGGATGTAAAATAATAACAATAAAACTTGATTTAACAGTCTAAAACAATGTGGCTAGCAATACAAGGAACAAAACATGATCTGAATAGTGGCAATGTTACACTGCTAATATTATACTGAGTAAACCATGGACAAGTTTGTTGGTGGTAACTACAACAAAGTTAACTTTCTAAGATTCCATGGAGGGATCCAGCGGCAACAGTACTTGGAAAACAAGCTTCTGCACATACACAGAATCCATGACGTAAACAATGACAACTATGATATTGTCAGCTGGATAGAATAGAGATGGGAATTTATCAAAAGCATAAAACAAGATTGTTAGATGAGAAGCCAAGTTGACATATAACCTGCTTTTAAAGCATCTTTGAAAGAAGACATTTTTCAAAGCATTTCTCAGAGTTCAAACACAGTAGGCTTATTACTGAAAGTAACTGAAGCAAAGAGACCAATAATAAGGATAACAGCAGTCTTCACATCACTTAAAAAATTCTCTGATCCTTCACAGGTCTAGTTCAATGCAGCCTTCACACTAACTCTTCCAATTTTCCTACATTTTGTTAAGAAAATATTGGAATTTAGATGTATACTCTTGCTGAAACTACATTATCACAGCCATTAATTTCGTTAATGACAGTTATTGTCACACACACAGATCAGGAAGTTCCAGGGTATGGTCAGGTCCATAAGAGTCCTGCTGACTATCACCTGTCCCACACCAAAAACAAAAGCAACACACACTCCTCCTGAAAAAATGAGTCAGAAGCAGTAAAGTATAAAAAAAAATTTACGTAGTTTCCACCGTAATTTCCATACACTTACACATATTTTTATCTTTCCTGGTAGGCTTTTAATTTCTCTCTTTTCAACAGCTTCAGCACCACACAACACTAAAGCACAAATCAGGGGTTTTTGCAAGACCTTTTCTGAGCCAAACACTCTTGCTTACCAGGTCAGTTTTGTGCACAGGAAATATGATCATTTCATGCTTCATTTTCCTGTGGTAAATCTAGAAAGTAAAACGCTGATAAAGAAATGCAGTCACTGTGCATGACAAGGAGTAACTGAAAGAAAGACTGAAATAAAAAACTGAACAGCATTAGGCTAAGCAATAAAGAGTAACTATTAGCTAGGGCCAACTCTCTCAAAGAAGGAAAATCTAAACTTCTATAGAGATACAAGCACACCCAATACTTTAGATATCTCCCTTCTTGCCTTCTCACTCACTACTAAACATGTTCTCCCATTACTATAAGAAGAAACTGACCTACTAGCTACTTCTATATTCATGCTTCTGACTGGACAGCACATATTGTAAAAGACCATATCTCTGCAGGCTTGCTTCGATCAGATAACTCTATCATTTAAATCTAGAAAGATCTTTTCTGAGCATCAAGAGAAAAACAATTTGTCAAGCATAGGAAGAAACATGTCTCAGCCCATTACATGGCTCCCCATGATATAAGCTTAAGCACCTCCAAGAATAATAGAAAGTTGTGCTTTGATACATAAGCAAGTGCGTGAGGTCAGGTGGGGCATTTTCCTCATAATTATGTTGAATTACTCTGTTAATACCACTCTTTTTCCACACCCTTATCTCTCTTATCACACTAAACAGCATCTAAATACATTAATTAAGAGTGTACCATATCAAAAGTTTTAGAAGAAAGCACAGATGATTGGGTCAAGCAGTCATCAGAGATGCATCTGTAACTCATCATGTAAATGTATGCACATATTTTTTCCCATTCTAAATTATAAGGGTGCTAGGGCTTCATAACTGTGGTGATAACAGCAAAACTGCAAAGCTTTTTAAAGACCCTAGAGAATCTTGAAAATATCTTTCAACTGCAGAAGAGGTCTAGGTTTATGTTCATGAACAGGGACAAGGAACTGCATTATCATCTGCTTCAATCCTGTGTTCAGACCAGAATTCCACGATGTTTGCTACAACTGTAGAACAGAGCAACAAATTCCTCATCTTGGAGAAAACAGATGACTATGCAGCACCATTCAGTCTGAGCAGGAGTTATAACTACTGGGTAAACTTGACTTTAATGGCAGGCTAGTCTGTACCACAGCTGAGTGCTTAACAGTAGTCATGTGGGATCAGATTAAAGACTCAGTTAGTCTAATAATTTATCTATATTTGTGGCAAATAAATGGGTAGAGAAAGAATACAAATAACAGGCAAGGAAAGGTGATCCAGTTCTTAGATTGCCCTCACAGTGTTTGACAATTGGTGATTAACAGGTTGCAACTGGAACAGCATGTATATCCCATTCCTCAATGGATCTACTGCTTATGACTTTGTCAAATTCCTTCTGATTCTTATATAAAGGAAATAAATGTCCATAAAATGCATAATTAAATTGTAAAATTTATTTTCCCAGCAAGCTGCAGATAAAAGTATAAAAGACATCCAACTAGAAATGTAGTGCATTATCCCAGTGCTGTCACTATGGCCATCAGCAAAGTGAGTTATATGCAGTCTTCCAGGATATACTGGCTAAGTTTTGTTTTGAAGGTAAAACGTAAGTATTTCCAGAAGACATGTGTTAGGCAAAATTTGGTTTGAAACATGAGAGAACATTTGCAAGCACAATGTGTGGACACTGATCAGTAGTTTCAAACTGGCTTTCCCTGATATTTGATCCCAGCTACCAAAAAGAGACACCAGAAAGGGGAATTTCCTACAAAATATAAAAAAAAAAAAAAAAAAGGAA
>NDXB01021035.1:101473-113560 GCA_002631895.1 Agapornis roseicollis
AAAGGCATTTTTTTTTACTGTCATGAGAGCTATGTTTTGGGTTTTTTTTTTTATTTAATTGACTGAGTAAATATAAATCTTGCATTAGTTCAATGGTGGCTGCGCAGCAATGGAGGGCAAAATACAAATACTGCCCAACTGGAAAAGCTCAAAGAGCAAAAAGACATGCTCTTCATGACAAACTATTTAAATCCACTGCACAATGCCTGTATTTTATATGTACACCAGAACATCAAAAATAGTGTACTGTTTTAAAATTTAAAGTAATAATTTGTGAAATATTTTATTTACATTTTAATGCATGAGAAAGACAAGAAAAAACCCACCATTCTTCCTTACACATATTATCTTGTTTACTCCTACAGAAGTTTTTCTCTCTCTCCCAAGGTCATCCCCTACATTTGCAGATATGGAGGCTGAGATACAGGGCTTGGTTTGTCCAAACTCAACAACAAATAAAGGAGCAGAAGAACCCAGGTTTCCTCACTTTTAATCAGAACTCTAAAGCTATGCCTGCTGCATGCTGCCTGCCAGGTGCCAATCTGACTCTTATGGAAATAAAGAATGCCAAAGAAAGACTTGTAATGTATCTTGTAATTATATATCTTCCCTTCCTCAGGGCTGGACAGGCCTCTTAGGTAAATGCAGCATGGAAAGTATAAGGAAAACAGTTGGCTAGACCAGTAGAAAAAATTACTTGAGACAGCTAAAACCAGAAGTCAAACTTAGGTGCTACAGACTGACTCTGATGGTATAGAATCTGACTCACTCTTATGGGTAAAATGAGTTGGCTGGTGTATGTAAGTGTATAGGGTACTTGAGCACTATGCATAGCAACTTTTAGATCAGAGTTATGAGACAGAAGTCCCAGACTTACCAACAATTTACATCAAAATTCTTCTAAACAGAGTCCTTGACAGCCTAAACTGTAATTTTTCTTCAAGCAAAGGAAACAGCTTTAGCTGTATTTAAAAGGCGCATCAGTTTATTGTTCCAGGTATGTGCAGCAATTCACTGAGGTGACCATTAACAGCTCTGATTTAATCCATTTATAAACACTTATCCTGGGTGAATGTATATTTTAGCATATAGTTTCATCCTTTCCATGTCTTGGTAGTATATTTATAATGCACTATTGAATTTCAGTAGATTTTTTTTAATCGCTTCTTTAACAATATATATTATTGTTGACAGTACATGAACTAGAAGAAATACTTTTGGATTAATTAACAGTGACCTGTAATTAAGCACTACAGTACTTGGAGATGGAGTGGTCCCTAGAGAATATTGCTTTAGCTTTAATGAGTGTTTATCATTCTTGGTTTCTTCCCTTGTGGCGGTTATCAAGGTCAGTTACAAAATTCCTTAATTAAATGGAAATACATAGAAGGAATTGCCTTAACAGAAAAGAGCTTAAAATATTCATGATTTAAGCATCATCTCAAAGTGTGCAGACTCCTGCCCTACAAATTTTTAGTCACAGTTTACCTATGGAGCTCAGTATTTTCCTTAAGCCATAACTGACACTAAACACTGTGGTATGTTTGAGGACTGTTCGTGTTCCTTTGTCTTTGAAAGATACAAGTATGTTTTATTAAATGTTTGTCTCCTCTAGTACATGAAAGACTCAAAAACTTATTTTTAAATTAAAAGTTGGTGAAGGATGCTTGATTCCTGGCTCTTGTGTCACTGACAAGTCTCTGCAGAGTAATTAAGTAAATCTCTTTATTACACGTTTCCAAAATGTATTCTGATGCTTTTATTTTTATTTTTTTTATTTGTAAATTTATAATAGAATTAAAGGATCACATTTCTATCAAATTCCAGGGGAATTTGGAACCTAAGGTTATCTGAGGAAATAATCTGATTTATGCCAACCCTGCACTTTCAGATGTCACCTGAAACAGCAGATCCCACCTCAGAAAAATTCCCCACACTTCCAATTGTTGCAGGTGAGAGCTGAAACAACTAAAAATTAGATAACACATTAGGGGGAACTTCACCTTTCAACTGTAACATGCTTATGAAATCTTACATGGTTTGTAGAGGTATTTATATGATTAGAGTACATAGCATATGATTATGAAATATAAAAGATGAAAAAGCAAATAATGCTACTGCTAAATAATCTTTAAGTATTACTTAAATCATCTCCAGTGGAATTCCTGATTATCTCCGCTATTACTTTGCATTGTGTTGCTGGCAAGGTATTGTGAATTAGTTTTATTTGAACAATAAAACAAGATGCATGAAGCAATAAACATAAAGCATTAATATGAGCACTGAACATCAAAAGAAGACTGTGAAAATAAAATTTGAAAAAAGCAGATCGTATTTGGTCCCAGCCCAATCTCTAAACTACCTGATCTTAGCAGTTAAAATTAGGCAATCTCGGGAAGGGAGGAAGGTTACAATTGTTAAATCCTAAGTAAAAATAGAATACTGACTGGGTTCAAATGAAGGTTGTTCTTAAAGTAACTTGCACTTAAGATTCCTGCTGCCAGTCTAGATACTTCCTATGTGAAAGCACAGGTCACAAAAATCTCTAAGGGGTACAGACCATTACAAATGCCCACATGGTAGATTTTCTAGATGTAATACAACAGTAAAAAATGTCCTGGAAAATAAAAAGTAAGTCTGGAATTCTTACATGTGCCAAATATTTAACCAGAATAGTTATTTGGGAAACTGGAACAAAGCTGTTTGAAAAGTGTATTCACCCACTGCCAGTTCTTGCCCTGGTTATAGCTATGTGGCTGAAACAGGATTTCCTACCACCATTTCTTATTCTTCCTCCCTGAAACACCTTCCCTCCTCCATTTCCAGTTTGGCATCAGATTGTGCCAGCCCTGAATATTGCTGCAATTTACTGCTGAATCATCACTGCTCTGCTGTCATAGATCATCATCATCACTGCCCCAACAGGAACATTGCAACAGCAACCTTTTGGTATGAGAAAGGAGAGCAGCTTCCAAGACACATGC
The DNA here is from genome assembly GCA_002631895.1 of Agapornis roseicollis. Lineage (NCBI taxonomy): Eukaryota > Metazoa > Chordata > Aves > Psittaciformes > Psittacidae > Agapornis > Agapornis roseicollis. The sequence continues at coordinate 104,458 of NDXB01021035.1, forward strand.
AGTAGAAAAAGCTGAGTATAGTATGTTCTTTCAGAAAAAGCTGTCTTCCTCTTCAAAGGAAGTTCCCTGGGGTTTATGATCACTCTTTTGGAAATAGCACAATTAGTTCCTGCCATGATTTCGCCTCTGCTCACATGCCATACCTCCAGAATGCCCAAAGGATCAATGTTCAAAGGCAATGAGCAGTAGAAGAGACTTCTGTTGTTTATCATGGTACCACTGAAGTCTTCTGGGGTTGACAGATGCTACTCCAGAAGGTTAATAAGATGAAGAAACCTCTTCTAGCCGGACCGTAAGAGGGATTATGCCTGAGGAGCAGATAAACAGATTATTCCAGAAACAGACACTGCTTTTTTTTAAGACTTCGTCACTCTTGTCTTACCACTCCAGCCCCCCAGGCTAGAAGTGTGTGCGTAGCAGGGGTTTGCCCAGCTCCAGCATTCTGGCACCTGTTGCAGTCTTTGCTTACTTGCAAGTCAATGCAGCACAAGGCTGGGAGACCTGAAAAAAAAAAAAAAGAGGGAAGATTTGTGGGAACTTTATTTAGTTCTTTAGGAAAAGAAAATTATTTTAATTGACTAAAATATTCTGATTTCCTGCATTATTGCCCTTGAAAACTGTGAATGATCAGTAGACAGCATGCATTTGAAAACTGGATTAATATTTTTGATCATTTGTCTTTCTCTTCAAGTTCAGGGAAGCAGAGGTAAGTTCATATATTAAACACTTATATGAATTTACAGTGTTTATGTTGCAAAAAAAGTAAGTTAGAATATCAGGCTATTTTTATATTACAGAATTCTTTGTTTGGAATTTGGTATTTTGACAATTCAGCTAGAGACAGCACAGTGACTGACACTGCTATAAAGTTGGAAAAGAAACACTAGCCAGAGTTCTTATGTGTGTTTCCCAGGCTTTACAATCTCTGTATGAGATGCCATTTAGTTTTGATTTATCTACACATGTTCTATTATGAAAAAATACAATTTCAGAAACAATTGTAGGAAAGGGGTATAATAGCTAAAAAAAAACCCTCAGTGTTGAAATCGTTAAAGATGGTCTGTTACCCTTGAAACAAAGAGAAAATATATCTTTGTATTTACTAGCCATTGTCAGAAACATCTAAAACTTTTACATATACAGATCCTGGAGGAATCAAACATACTGGCAAATAAAAAGAAAAAAAATGTACTGTAGCTATAATTGTAAAATTATTTGCAAGAAAACAAACATAGACAGCTCCTGTACTTAGTACAGCAGCTAACTGCTGCTCCTTTTAAAAACAGTAAAAAGTTCACAGTAATTTAAACCTTTTTTAACAACAAAATGCAAAATATGATGGTGTGAGTTTTCCCTGTTCAGTGCCATATTCAATACTTTTAGAGCCTCAGGGAACATATTTAATTTTGGGAGAGGTTTTTTACTAACTTTTTCATCGATGCTTTGATATTTACATAATTGAATTAAAAGTCAACATTACAGCTGCTTTATGCTTGCCCAAGTCAATGACCTCCTATTTTATGTCAATCTCACTCATTAATTAAATGCAAAGGATGTAGAGTGATAAAAGTGAAGTCTCCTCAGTGTCATTTAAATATTTGTTAAAGAGATGATATGAAACAAAACACGATCTGCTGTCAATAATACTTGGAAATTTTTATTTACGCCTTTTTTTTTTTTTTTCCTGTTTTTTTTTGCACAATTTTTTTTTAAAGAAAAAAAAAAAAACAAAAATCTTTTTTCTCCCTGAAATAATTTNACGATCTGCTGTCAATAATACTTGGAAATTTTTATTTACGCCTTTTTTTTTTTTTGTCCTGTTTTATTTTGCACAAATTTTCTTTAAAGAAAAAATAAAGAACACAGATCTTTTATCTCACTGAAATGATGTTAATTTTCCCTAGTGGACAATTACAGTGCTGAAGAACTCCTTGGGAAAAAGTCATGTGTTAATTAACACTAGGTTTATATTCTGTTGCTCTTTGAGTTTACATTTTAATTCCATGTAAATAGTGTCATTTAACCATTAATGGTATTTTGGAAATGTGACAAAAAGTGAGAGAATGAGTGGCAGTTCATATCTAACAAGAAGAAAAGTTATATCAAAGTCCATTTTTGCATTTAAGTTGCATATTCTATGATGGAAAGACCTAGAATGAATTCCAGGTAATTTGTGCATGCTTGATGGTATCATTACAGTCCACATTTATAATTACGATCTGAGAATGTGATAATGTGAAAAGTGGGGTCACACAGTTTCAACCATTGTACAGTGCGACTCTGTGTTACAATTCATTTCCCATAAAAGACTTTAGCAAAATTCTGGGAGGCTATACTGACAGAGAGGAATACAGAACTGTGTGTTATCTTCCTAAGAGTTATAGTAGAAGCTTTGGTGCATAGAATGTTTCCAACTCTAAGGAAACAATGACCAATAATAAGCTTCATGTAATGTCTTGCTTACATAGCAGTGTTGGAATTTTCTCATTTTTCATAGTTTTCAGGGTAAAAAGATATTTTTTCCATACATACATGTAAATGATAATTGGAAAAAATCCCACCTGTTTTATAAAGTACATATGGTATGAATAAATGTATAACAATTACCTTTTATTGCCACATAGTCATGACATACATAAAACTTTAAAATTATGTTTTCCCAAGTATATGCACACACATCTCAAAAAACTTAATACTTATACTTAACTTCTTTACTAGAGCAAGGATGCTGCCATTTGGAGGCTGTCTACGAGCACCTCCAATTCCATAATAAACAAAGAGGAAACTGTAGAAAAGAAAGTCTTTAGAGATAGAGTGTTTACCCTTGGCCATGACTAGTGCCAGAATCCAGGATATTACTTCAGGACTTGAACTCAGGTCTTTGCTACTGTCCTGACACAAATCATGTCTAAAAATGGGAAAGGCAAGTGAAGGAATAAGATCTTTGCAATAGCAAAAAATCTATGCACAAAATAAGACACTAGAGTAATTTTTAACGGTTGAATTATAAATGACTGAAAACCCAGACCAACTAGCAAAGTACAGAGAAACTCTGAACCCCCCAAAACGTACACCTTTGCTGGGTAGATCTTAGCACTTTAAACTGAAAATTTAAGGAAGCCACAGACTGTCCAAGGCTGTTTAGTGTTATTTTTTATTCAGCAAACAAATAGCTGCTATTTATTCAGCCATCCTTGAGGACACAAAGGCTTTGTGTGTGCTTTATGAAATCATTTTAATTCATTCTGACTTACCCCTTCCTGCTCAGCCATTCCAATTCAACACTAAGTGCTGAAGATGTTCATTACTATAATTGCACTTGAAAAAAGGGTTAAGCAAATTTTTGCCAAAAGGAAGGGGAAGTCAAAGAATACAAAGCTTCAAAAATTAAAGAAAAAAAAAAAAGATATCTGCTTTTTGAACTAAGATAATTTTCTACTTTCATCCATAAAATAAGAACTACTAACTGAAAGTTAACTTTCCTGGTTGTGAAAATTAAATTGTGAAAAGTAAACCTTTTTTCCCTTTCTCAAAATGTAACACACCATTAGATGTGAGCTTTAATCTTATCTATTTTCTGACTAAAAGCCAAACTTGAATAAAAATACTAGAATATTGTTGCTGAAACTTAAAGATTAATTCCATACATAATCACATCTATACCATAATGATTATTGTGTGTGAATGAACAGTTAGATATGTGGGATTTTTTCTCTGAAAACAGCTGTGGTCAAAATGATCACTATTAATAGTAACAGGGTTTTCTCCTTTACAGGGCATTAATTTGCAAGCTGCAATAAAGTAACTTTACTTGGAGTCTTAATCTGCTAGAAATACAAACTGCTGTTTATTGCATTCTTAATTTCTCAAATAATTGTTCTAGTGGCTTCAGCAGTGCACTAAATGATACGGCAAACAATCATCAGATGCAGCATACACGCTGTCTTATTCCCAGAAGGAAAACTGTGTATGCATTTTGGTGCTTTGAAATATTTTAAATATATTTTTTCCTCTCTGCTTTTGTACCTCTGTCCTATTCTGAATCCCTCTGTGATTAAAATGAGTCTTCTGCTGACAATAAGATCACAAAATCCTTCCATTTTTATCAGGAATTAAGTGCATTATCCTGCACATTCCACATGCTTTGCACTTTGCAATTCCAGCTGCATTGCAAACAATTTCTTCCCCTCAGAAATGAGTGATATTGAAGAACACACTCTCTAAAAAGAAATATCTATTGACCTGTCTGCTGTGTATACATATATATTGGCATTTAGTCACTATCAGCTGCTATTTACTGGATGGACACTCCCAAATAGTAATACATCTAGAAACATAAGATTAACAATCACTAGGGAGTACACTCACACCTGATAGAGTGTAGGTATGTTTATATACCCTTACATAATTGTAGCATGCCTTACCATTTTCTGCAAGCATGTCAGCAGTATAAACTTTATAATATATCTCTCTGACAGAGTAACACTGTCATTCTTATTTCACAAAAGCAAGCAGACCTCAGGTGTAACACAGAAACTGAAGCCCTGACCTGTAAGAAGCATTGCAGTCATAGAAGACAGCAGCACTTGGTTCCTATGCTAAGACAGTTGGGTTTAGAAACAGCAGGCTGATTCTCAAAGCAACTGCCTAGTCATATAGATATCTGCAAAGCAGGACCTAGACTCATCATTACAAAGATAATTGTACAAAGATCACCACATTTATCTTTTCAATGATGAGGTTCTATTGGTTTATGAATTTCTACTTATGTGCAGACCCAAAATTACCTTCTTATTGGTTCCTCTGAATCTTTCAGTACTCTCTCAGACTTCACCCAATTGAATATTAAGTCTTGGTAACCCTACTGCCTGAAATACCAGCTTTAGTGGGTATGCTCCAGTTATATATTTCATACATATGATTCAATAGAGACCATGGAAGCCCCAGCAGTTTCAGGTAAGAAGCAATAATGCACTCATCTTTCATTTTATGATTTTGTGGTTACAGCAAAAAAATGAAGACAGTTCTAATCAAGTTCTTTTCCCTTTCCTCTTCCTCAAAACTTGACCAATCTCATCTAGCCCAGAAACTGGCCATGCTTAGAGCAAGAAATTGGACAAGGTGACCTCCAGGTGTCCTCCCAACTTAACTTAGCCTATGCAACGGCACATAACAAAGTAAGCTTAAGTGCAAGTCATTCTCTGTCAAAATGAGATGAAGTCAATTATCCAGAGAGTGCAGATTGTATTGCAGGATGAGTGCTCCAAACTATGAGTAAATCTGACCAGTTTCAACCACACAAGTTAGTGCAAAGAGATGGTATTATGTTTTCTGACTCCTAAAGCTTTCTCATATGCCAATCATCCTAATTGTCATCATATTTGAAAGCAGTTACCTCAGTAAGCCTATACTGCACTGCAGCATTTTGACTCACGCCATCTAAATTGTTGAAATGTTAATATATACAACAAAGTATCACTGGAACTTGAACTTGTGTTGTCTCACTGACTTTCTCAAAGTATCAAGATTGCAGATCTTGATTAAGACTGATTAGAAAATCACCAGCAGAGGTGCTCAAGTGTTTCATCATGGCAGATTGGACACATTCCTCCAAAAAACTATGCTAAAAATGTAAAGCATTTTTTTGCATCCTTTGATGTAAACCATATCAGATAATAGAATGGCATTTCACGTCAAATGTTTCTAACATGGTCAAAGAAATATGTCATTTCATATGTCGACATTAAAACTACTCATTTTTCAATGCTGTTTCTAGCCTGGGTCATGGACCTTAAGAAACTGTTACAGGATTTAGATGTTGGCATGAAACCATAGATGGCCCTTGGTATTTTTTATGAATTCCAGCAGCAGAAGTTAGTAGAGCTGATGAATAACAAGGAAGATTCTTGACCAGAATTTGCACTTATCTGTCTGAAAGAGATACTAAGTTAACAGTAGATAAATTTTTCATCTTCCATAAATGTTTAAAGGAGTATTATCATGCATTCCCACCAAGAAGCAGGATTTATGAAAACCAGCCACTTTCTCAAAATCTCAAGAAAGAAAATCCCTTGGTAAAGGTCTAATTCAAAACAAGAACACAGTCTTTAAAAGGCTGACAATTACAGAATTTACCTTTTAATGAGAAGTCTGGAGCCCTTCTCTTGTATCATAGATAGTTTGATCATGGCTTGTGAACAGCTGCAGGTGACATTTTGTCATGCTAAATGCAAGCAAGAGAAAAAAGGATCAGATGTATGTTGTCTTCAGTACAAGTTCCCACTGTACAGGCAGTGCCTAGCACCTCCCTGACATGTAAGAAAATGCCTTGTCTTGCACAACACAATATATTAGTAGGTTCATGAAGGTTCTGTAGTGTGTAGACACCATCTTTGTGGTATTCATGCAGGAAGTCTAGTAGTGAACATTGGTCAGCTGAACATAATCTTCTCAGCTGTGCCCTGGACCCTGCCCCCATGGCTCTTTCTTTGCCACAGTCAGATACCCAGGCTCCATTTCATAGGTAATGTTGTTATTTAGTGACATTTAAGAACGGCATTCACACAAGCCAGTATACCAAACAGCACTACAAACCTTATCGTCAATATTCATTTGAGGAATTAAAATTAATTGCTTTTAATATAAATGCCTTAGGCTTCTTCCTCTCTTTCAGGAACTTGGGCATTATTCCCTGGCCACTGTTCATCTTCTGTAGTATAATGTCAGCTCCTTATCTTTCAGCAAAACATCCCCACAGTAGTGGGTACTACTTTTTTTTTCCCAGCAATCTAATGGCTAAGTACACTAAACTTGCAGAAGTGAGCTCCAAACATAGTTCTCTACTGTGCCTCAGCTACCACACTTAGTTCCCAAGTAAGACCTATTACCCACCAGAATGCAATAACTGCTGGGGCAGAGTCCCCTCAATATTTCTTCTCAAAGTTCTTCCAATGTGTATATCAAGTAGTTAAAGGGTATATTTGATCCAAATATAAGTACAGGCAAGACATATAACCTTGTGTTTAAGAGCACTGATCTCTCAAAGACAAGACATGAGCAGATTAATTATTAGTATTAACTTTTCTAATATGGGATTCCATACTTTCCAGTTCTTTAAGTTGTGAGCTTTCATGGTTATAAAAACAAGCTTGGAAATGCAAACACGGTCAGAACTACAGTGTCTGACAAAGCACTGGCAAAGCAGCCCTTGACATCAGCAAGTATAAGGGCTGGGCCTTTAGTTCCACATCTGCATGGGAGGATAAAACTTGTTGCATGTTTCTCTAGGAGAAGATGGGTGCTGCTCCTAATACTCATGGAGGATTTAGGCTGCATTTGGTGATAAAGCCATGCCATATTTTAATCTGTCCCTGTTCATCTAAGCCCCTTCAACAGTTTTGTTCTGATGTCACTTTGAATTTTGCTGCTGAAACCTTTAGTTACCATATTTTAAATTTTTCTGTTTGTATACAATGGCATCCTAATTTCCTAAGGTCAAACGAAACCAAATGTGCACTTCCAAATTAATGCTGTAGGTAAATGTTGCTACACTGAGATTGTTGAAAAAGAAACCAGAATAAAATTGGAGGCTGCTCAAAACTGATGCTATCAACAGCTACTAATGAATAAAGCTGTGTAGAAAAGCATTCTTTGCAGTTATAGAAAAAAATAATATGAATACAAGTTTCTTGTTCCTGTGTTTATAAATGGAAAATAAAAAAAAGAACCCAACAACAAAACACTGGCCAGATATTTTAATGGATTTAAACCCTTTTTTTCTAGAATCCAGTTAAATATTGATGTAATTTCCCTTTTCACAATGCCAGTTATTAAAACCACAGAGAAACTGTCCCTTTTTAAAGCTGTTTCTCCTGACTTGGTTTTATTTTTTTTCAGTGAGGGTATAAATTTAATAACGCAGGTCTCAAGAGAAACAGGGGTGAGGCCTGGCCTAATTCTAATGATTTTAGATTTTTAATTTGAGAGATCAATACCATTTACCTGTCTAAAAATAAAACCTGAGAAACAATACCATGTGCTTGAGAGACCTGTATGAACATCAAAGCACTTTGATTAGGCCCTATATGAATAAGAATGCTATATTATATCTGGGAAATTATTTTGTCATATTTTGAAAATCTTTTGCTGTATTTGTCTAAGTTCAGGCCTAGAGGTCAGGAACTCCAGATTTTAATAATGGCTGACAGTGACACCTTTGTAAAACAATACCAACATTTTTCTTCAAGTATGTCTCCTAGAAAATGGGGCAAATGATAAGTTCTTTCATGTGAGAATAAAGTGCAGTTACAGCTTTGTTTAGGACACCTTGGAAACTGAGCTAAATTACAGTAAACTGTTATTGGACTCTTACAGTTATCTGCCCTTCTGCCCTAGAGCTGTCAAAGAAAACTAAAAATCTCAGACATACTTTTGAAAGGTAAAGCTGAGAAAGTCACCTTTGTGAAACAACAAACTTAAATAAAAAGTCTCACTATTATTGGATTTATTTTTTTTTACAGGATTAAGTGATGTTCCCTGTAAAATTTGCACCTCTCCAGTTTACTCAGTTACTGTGTTGCATGGCAAAAAGAAAAGGGATCAGCTAAAATTAATGGGTTCAATTTCACAGGTCTTTTTTAGATATTTTTTCCCCAACCCAGGACACTGAAAGCAAAGCATCTGAAAAGTTGCAGATGGATGCATACTACAGGAAATTATGTGGCTGAGCCCTCTGGCAGTCTTAAGTAAAGAATTCTCAGTTCAGAATTTACACAGGTGCAGGGGAAAACACAGTACTGAAAAATTCATACCAGAAGACAGTTTTTTAATTCACATTCAGCAGATATTAGGAAGTATTGGACACTCATGTGGAGAGAGGGGACGATGATTTCTCCAATTCAAATTTTGCTTTAAGTTTAGTAAAAAGGTGATTTCAAGAATCAGTATTACCGAAAGTTTACTCTAGCAAGCGAAATTTACTAACCACAAGATATAAATTAAATTAAACCTATTACAATAAGTGTACCTAAGCAACAGATCCCTCACACACACACACACACACACACACACAAAGAAAAAAAAAAAAAAAAAAAAAAAAAAACTG